>JAMPIV010003819.1:0-160172 GCA_024509875.1 Oreohelix idahoensis
GGTACCATCATTCAAAAGGTGGCTCACAATTATTATTGACCCAAAGCAAGATGGGACATTGAGAATTTTGTAGAAAGGTGTAGCATAGCACATGAGGGAACACCCACAAGTGGGAACATGGATCAGGACCTGGACACGCCATGGGGCAAAATCAGGCCTGACAATAAAAGGAAAAATAAATTTGATAAGGTGGACCAAATGGAATGGGAAGCCCCTTTTCACGGACAAGCTTCACTTAACTGTTTTACAATGGCCACTATGCGGAGAGTGCAAAAAGATGTCTTACCCCAGGATAAGCCGACAATCCCTCAATCGGACTTAAACAAACTGGAGGAAGAGGATGTAGAGAGGAAATCTCTCATCAAGAATTTTAAGAGGGGAGACAGCCCCAAGAGAAAAATTGGTAGCGGTCGTTTTGTGAATGATAATTCTGGGAGGAAAAATCATCACTATAAAGCTTCGAGTGGAAGAGACCATACCGGTGCATGGACAAATAGGTCCACACAATTAAAGGTCCATATGTAGCTTTGTTAAGAACGTGGACTTAACAGGAAGGCGAAAGACAGAAATTTGGCTGTGGGAGAGAAAGTACTGCTTCTTTTGCCTGGGAGTCAGAATAAGTTACAAATTGGATGGCAGGGTCCATATACAGTTTTAGAGAAGGTGTCTAGAACAAATTATAAGATAGATAAGAAGGGGAAAGAAAAATCTATCATGTGAATCTCCTGAAGAAATATTTGGAAAGAGAACATCAGGAAGAGACACACTTGTTGACCTTGTCCATCGCCATGGAGATGAAAAAGGAACCACTTTCATCATTTGAATATCCATTACACCCCTGTGAGACAGCAGCACAGGTGAAAATCAGTACACATTTAACGAAAACTCAGAAAGAGAGAGTGCAACAGGTTCTAAATAATCATGCAGAGGTGTTAACAGACCGACCAGGGCATACAAACCTATTGGAATATGATATGAAACTGATAGACCCCACACCTGTCTGTATGAAACCATATTCGATTCCGTTTGCTAAGGAGAAAGCTTTGAAGGAAGAGATAGACTATCTGTTGAAGGAAGGAATTATTTCGCACAGTGAGTCTTCGTATAGTTCCGGTGTTGTACTCTTAAGGAAGCCCTCTGGAGAACATAGACTCTGTATAGATTACAGGAGACTGAATGCTATTACAGAAGGACAGGTGGATCCATTGCCGGATACAAATCAGCTGTTTGCCAGACTAAATAAAGCTAAATATTTCTCAAAAGTGGATCTGAGTAAAGGATACTATCAGATTCCAGTAAAGCCTGAGGTTAGACCATACCTAGCTTTTAGTACCTCAGAAGGACACTATGAGTTTAATAGATTGCCATTTGGATTGAAGAATGCGCCTAGTGTCTTCTCTAGAATGATGAGAAAATTATTGGATCCTCTGAATAATCCCTGTATAACAAATTTTATGGATGATATCCTTATAGCAACAGAAACATTTGAGGAACACATTGACTCTCTGAACATGCTGTTTGATCGACTTAGGGAGGCAAATTTAACAGCCCGTCCAACCAAATGTTGCGTTGGATGTAAAGAATTGGAATTTTTGGGACACACAGTTTATCAGGGAAATATGACCCCTGACCCAAAGAATTTAGAAAAACTACAGAAAGCCCCGAGACCACAAACCAAGAAGGACGTGAGATCCTTTGTCTCATTATGTGGTTTCTACCAGAAGTATATCAAGAACTTTAATTCCATATGTGCACCGTTAACTGAATTGACACGTAAAGGACTTCCAGATCGCATTACATGGACACCACAATGTGAAATGACTTACCAAAAATTGAAGGAAAAGCTCACAAGTAAACCCATTTTGAAATTACCTGACTTAAGTCAAGAATTCATAGTAAGGACGGATGCAAGTAATATTGGGTTAGGTGCAACTCTACTACAGAAATCAGATGCATTGGATGGGGAATTAAGCCCAGTGGCATATGCTAGCAGAAAGTTGAATAAAGCTGAAATCAACTACTCAACTAGCGAAAAAGAATGTCTTGCAGTAATTGGGCAATAAAGAAATTCAATATTTATCTATATGGGAAGGCATTTAAGTTGCAAACAGATCACAAACCTTTATCGTTTCTAGCACAGGCTAAGCATGAGAACTCTAGGTTACTCCGATGGTCTTTACTTCTGGCTCCATATAATTTTAGCATTGAGTATATATCTGGAAAACCAATTTGGGAGCGGATTTTTTAAGCCGCCATCCGTGTGATGAGAATCACCGTAAACCCCAGAAATAATAATAAATTTCTCTATGTGTATATAGAATAAAGGACTGACATATAATGTCTGTTTTAAGAGGGGAGGTGTCGTGAAATATTCTAATCCACATATATAAATTATTAGGTAAATATAAAGCCTAACAAATAAAATTAATAAAGAGAAGAGCAATGGGAAAATAACAGTGCTGTCACAAAGAATGTACTCGAATCCCCCTTGTTTTCTGCTTCGTCTGCAAATTGTAACGCTTTCACGTTGATATAAAAGCTTACTGTATTATTACCCGCCTTCTTCAATGAAACGTGTGCTGCATTTCTAAGAAAAACATGAGACGTACTGCGTAATGACCTAAATTAATCCTAACATTAATTATACTGCGTTACCAAAACGAACGAACAGATGGACAAAAGGATAAAGAGAGAGGGGAGGGCTGAAAATCAGGAACGCATGCAACACGCGTCGCGCGATACACAAATGCGGCCATCACGCGTGTAAGTCTACATGCACTAATTTTTTTTCAGACGGACAGTGATAAAATACACTACCCTTTCCCAGAGTTAGGTTTATAAATCATAACAGACTCTTATTAGAAAAGATAACATTAGATGGGTTTACGGTTGAAAACATAACAGTACCCAGACAGCACATCTTCGAAACAGGAGGTAGAAGAAATTGCATATTTTGAACGCAGCAAAGTAGCTCCTTTAAATTTGTATTTTTGGGTTCCTTAGGGCTTGCTGACAAATAATATGTAAAACGTTACGCAAATAGTCCAGGAATTAATAAATTATACCCAAAATAAAATATTGGGGGTGCCTGACAGCATAAAATCATTTCTGCTCATAAGATTTTTTTTTAACGTGTTTGAAAAAAAATTTACGTTACAGAAATAGCCTACCATGTAAACTCCAAATTGATTGGAGCGCAACAAATGAAAGCCTAACCACGATTGGTCGGGCTATAAATACTATCTTGGTTGTTAGGGGAAACGGGGAAAGGTAACATTTTTTCAAACACTTGTCGAAACGGGGCTCATTGGTCAGACTCGCTGATATACACACTTGGGAGCGTTAGTTCGAAACCACTTGTTTAAATAAGATTGATAAAGCATCAGTGCGTTGAAGCCAGCTTATATTTGGCTAAATAAAAGCCTGGAAGATAAGCAGATGGGAATTTGTGCCAGTTTGTGCCAGAATTCATTGCTAATCAACGTATCTGTGTTTATTCGTATGAATTGTGGGACAGTGGTCTTGATGGTACTGAGCAGCACCTAGTCAGAGCTTTGCTGAATCCAGTGTCGGACAGCATACTCCTTGGTCCTTTTAGCTATCAGTGAGGTGTCTCCAGAGCCCAGAGGAGAATTCGAGCAGAGGAGTCCTTTCCTGCCGCCATCACGCCAGATAAGCTAACTTGGCCAGCTGAGCTCAACATTATGTCCCCTCATCTTGAACTGACTTTGTAAAATTAACATTAAGAGGGGAATTTACTTGTCTTAAAATCAGGAACTGTGAACATCTCCAATACTAGTCCCTAAAGACAAACTATTGAAGTCATGATGACAAATACCAACAGAGCTTGAACAAAACAAAACCAGTATTACCTCATTTTACTACTACACAACTGACACACATAGAACATTTGTAATAATATATGTCACTACAATATTCATATTAAATACATTCTGTACATAACTTGTAATTTAAATTGATTGTGATTCCTGGTTCCCTTGTAGTTGAATCAGGACACATATTCATTCATGCCAGTAATGAATACATATTGTTATTTGAAAAGTTACGAGTGACTTCTTTAAGATATTCTCATAGAGTGTTATATGTATGTGAGTGTCACAGTGTTGTTAAGAGTAGTGGATTAAATTAAATTGTTTATCTGTCTGTTGTGTGACTTACACTTCATCATACACATACCCTAGACACATAACGTAGTCATCACACTATTCCAGAATAATTCTGACTGAGATATATAGATATGTGGTAGCAAGTAAGGTGATATATAATACACTACTCTTATTAGATATATATATACCTTCACAGCTGATCTCAGTCAGTACACTAAGTCCCCTATAAATATTTATAACATCCCACTTCACCACATATATTGGGGTCTCGCTCTTGGGATTTTGAATCTTTCCCTATTAAAAATATTGGGGGTAATTCACTTCAGGGAATATAAGAATTAAAAGGTATCCTTGGGTGGAATAAAATAAGGTTGAGCTCACGGTGCCTGTGTTGTCCATTATATATATTTTAGAATTTGAATTGTTGGTTAGACATTGTAGAATAGAAATTTACATGATAGACAATGGCGGACCTGGCCAAGTTTCGATCTGCTGCTGTTCAGACTGCAAAAGAGTTAGGATTAGATGGGCAAGTTATGGTTGCCTATGTTACTACGGAATGTGACAAATTTATTGAACGCGAAGAAAGAAGGTTTGAAGCCGAAAGAAAGTTAGAGGCTGACAGGGAAATTAAGAAGTTACAGTTTGAAGCTGAGGCTGAGACTAAGAGGTTGCAGATTGAGGCTGAGGCTAAGAAATTGGAAGCAGAAGAAAGAAGATTAGCTGCAGAGAGGGAAGCAGAAAAGGAGGAGAAAAGATTACAAAGGGAACATGAATTACGACTAAGGGAGTTTGAGTTTCAAGGCCATGCTCCTGAAAATGGTGCCAGTCCCTTTGCCTCTGATGCTACGGTTACTCAAGGAGCCTCAACCTCAGCTATGAATTTTCATTTAGATCATTTTGTTGAGAAAGACGATGATATAGAGAGCTACCTGAATAGGTATGAACTATTAGCTACCACGTATGGGTTAGAGAGAGAAAGGTGGAGCTTAAAGTTATCTCAGGGACTTCGTGGGGCAGCTTATGAAGTTTTTGCAAAAATGAGCAGAGGTGATCAGGAAAATTATGACATGCTAAAGCAGGCTCTTTTGTTAAGGTATGAAAAGAATGCAGAGTTTTACAGGAAAAAATTTAGGAATGCTAAACTACTGTCAGGTGAAACCTATCACCAGTTCTCTGCACGAATAGAGACATACTTGGAGAAATGGACTTCTCTGGGGAAAACCCAAGATCTTAAGGAAATGGTCCTTATAGAGCAACTAAGAGAGTCCATGGCTCCAGACCTGAGAAAGTTTCTCATGGAACAAGGTGCAGAGAGGCTGGGTGAGTTGCTAAATGTTGCTGAAAGGTATCAAGCAGCTCAAGCAGAGGTAACAGGTAATAAAAAGAAACAGGTGGACAACTTTAGGGCACCACAGAACTTTAATAAATTTGATCCTAAGGATCAAAATAAAGGTAAGCACCAATTTGATAGGCCACGGTATGAAAATAAAAATAAATTCCCACAATTCGATGAAAGAAAATATAATGAAAGAAAATCTTTCAACCAAGGAAAAAGGTGGTGTAAGAATTGTCAGATGGACAATCATGACACTGACCGTTGCAGAAGGAAACCTGTGTATATGGCAACCCTTCAGGTCAGGTCGACCTCAAGACAGGAGGAGGATATTATGTTAGATACCACTCCAGAAGAGATGAGGAAGGCACAGGCTGGAGATAAAACACTCAAGCCTTGTTTCAGAAAATTGTCAACTTGTCATACAACTCCAGGCAAGGGAGATTTCTACATGAAAAACAAGTTGATGTATAGGAAGACTGGAGCTAGATCCAATGGTCACGGACAGCTGGTTCTTCCAAAAAGATATAGGACAGAATTAATAAGGAGTCTACATGTGAAACCAGATGGGGACCATGAGAAGATAGGTACCATCATTCAAAAGGTGGCTCACAATTATTATTGGCCCAAAGCAAGATGGACATTGAAAATTTTGTAGAAAGGTGTAGCATAGCACATGAGGGAACACCCACAAGTGGGAACATGGATCAGGACCTGGACACGCCATGGGGCAAAATCAGGCCTGACAATAAAAGGAAAAATAAATTTGATAAGGTGGACCAAATGGAATGGGAAGCCCCTTTTCACGGACAAGCTTCACTTAACTGTTTTACAATGGCCACTATGCGGAGAGTGCAAACAGATGTCTTACCCCAGGATAAGCCGAAAATCCCTCAATCGGACTTAAACAAACTGGAGGAAGAGGATGTAGAGAGGAAATCTCTCATCAAGAATTTTAAGTGGGGAGACAGCCCCAAGAGAAAAATTGGTAGCGGTCGTTTTGTGCATGAAAATTCTGGGAGGAAAAATCATCACTATAAAGCTTCGAGTGGAAGAGACCATACCGGTGCATGGACAAATAGGTCCACACAATTAAAGGTCCATATGTAGCTTTGTTAAGAACGTGGACTGATGAAAAGGCAGAGGAAAACATTACATCTTCATACCAATATGTGAATGAGCTGACCACTCGGTTGAAAACTGGCTGGAAACTTGCCAATGAAAATTTGAAACAAGCCAGGAAGAAACATGCTGCCTATTATAACAGGAAGGCGAAAGACAGAAATTTGGCTGTGGGAGAGAAAGTACTGCTTCTTTTGCCTGGGAGTCAGAATAAGTTACAAATTGGATGGCAGGGTCCATATACAGTTTTAGAGAAGGTGTCTAGAACAAATTATAAGATAGATAAGAAGGGGAAAGAAAAAATCTATCATGTGAATCTCCTGAAGAAATATTTGGAAAGAGAACATCAGGAAGAGACACACTTGTTGACCTTGTCCATCGCCATGGAGATGAAAAAGGAACCACTTTCATCATTTGAATATCCATTACACCCCTGTGAGACAGCAGCACAGGTGAAAATCAGTACACATTTAACGAAAACTCAGAAAGAGAGAGTGCAACAGGTTCTAAATAATCATGCAGAGGTGTTAACAGACCGACCAGGGCATACAAACCTATTGGAATATGATATGAAACTGATAGACCCCACACCTGTCTGTATGAAACCCTATTCGATTCCGTTTGCTAAGGAGAAAGCTTTGAAGGAAGAGATAGACTATCTGTTGAAGGAAGGAATTATTTCGCACAGTGAGTCTTCGTATAGTTCCGGTGTTGTACTCTTAAGGAAGCCCTCTGGAGAACATAGACTCTGTATAGATTACAGGAGACTGAATGCTATTACAGAAGGACAGGTGGATCCATTGCCGGATACAAATCAGCTGTTTGCCAGACTAAATAAAGCTAAATATTTCTCAAAAGTGGATCTGAGTAAAGGATACTATCAGATTCCAGTAAAGCCTGAGGTTAGACCCTACCTAGCTTTTAGTACCTCAGAAGGACACTATGAGTTTAATAGATTGCCATTTGGATTGAAGAATGCGCCTAGTGTCTTCTCTAGAATGATGAGAAAATTATTGGATCCTCTGAATAATCCCTGTATAACAAATTTTATGGATGATATCCTTATAGCAACAGAAACATTTGAGGAACACATTGACTCTCTGAACATGCTGTTTGATCGACTTAGGGAGGCAAATTTAACAGCCCGTCCAACCAAATGTTGCGTTGGATGTAAAGAATTGGAATTTTTGGGACACACAGTTTATCAGGGAAATATGACCCCTGACCCAAAGAATTTAGAAAAACTACAGAAAGCCCCGAGACCACAAACCAAGAAGGACGTGAGATCCTTTGTCTCATTATGTGGTTTCTACCAGAAGTATATCAAGAACTTTAATTCCATATGTGCACCGTTAACTGAATTGACACGTAAAGGACTTCCAGATCGCATTACATGGACACCACAATGTGAAATGACTTACCAAGAATTGAAGGAAAAGCTCACAAGTAAACCCATTTTGAAATTACCTGACTTAAGTCAAGAATTCATAGTAAGGACGGATGCAAGTAATATTGGGTTAGGTGCAACTCTACTACAGAAATCAGATGCATTGGATGGGGAATTAAGCCCAGTGGTATATGCTAGCAGAAAGTTGAATAAAGCTGAAATCAACTACTCAACTAGCGAAAAAGAATGTCTTGCAGTAATATGGGCAATAAAGAAATTCAATATTTATCTATATGGGAAGGCATTTAAGTTGCAAACAGATCACAAACCTTTATCGTTTCTAGCACAGGCTAAGCATGAGAACTCTAGGTTACTCCGATGGTCTTTACTTCTGGCTCCATATAATTTTAGCATTGAGTATATATCTGGAAAAACCAATTTGGGAGCGGATTTTTTAAGCCGCCATCCGTGTGATGAGAATCACCGTAAACCCCAGGAATAATAATAAATTTCTCTATGTGTATATAGAATAAAGGACTGACATATAATGTCTGTTTTAAGAGGGGAGGTGTCGTGAAATATTCTAATCCACATATATAAATTATTAGGTAAATATAAAGCCTAACAAATAAAATTAATAAAGAGAAGAGCAATGGGAAAATAACAGTGCTGTCACAAAGAATGTACTCGAAATCCCCCTTGTTTTCTGCTTCGTCTGCAAATTGTAACGCTTTCACGTTGATATAAAAGCTTACTGTATTATTACCCGCCTTCTTCAATGAAACGTGTGCTGCATTTCTAAGAAAAACATTGAGACGTACTGCGTAATGACCTAAATTAATCCTAACATTAATTATACTGCGTTACCAAAACGAACGAACAGATGGACAAAAGGATAAAGAGAGAGGGGAGGGCTGAAAATCAGGAACGCATGCAACACGCGTCGCGCGATACACAAATGCTGCCATCACGCGTGTAAGTCTACATGCACTAATTTTTTTTCAGACGGACAGTGATAAAATACACTACCCTTTCCCAGAGTTAGGTTTATAAATCATAAAAAAACTCTTATTAGAAAAGATAACATTAGATGGGTTTACGGTTGAAAACATAACAGTACCCAGACAGCACATCTTCGAAACAGGAGGTAGAAGAAATTGCATATTTTGAACGCAGCCACGTAGCTCCTTTAAATTTGTATTTTTGGGTTCCTTAGGGCTTGCTGACAAATAATATGTAAAACGTTACGCAAATAGTCCAGGAATTAATAAATTATACCCAAAATAAAATATTGGGGGTGCCTGACAGCATAAAATCATTTCTGCTCATAAGATTTTTTTTTCGTGTTTGAAAAAAATTTACGTTACAGAAATAGCCTACCATGTAAACTCCAAATTGATTGGAGCGCAACAAATGAAAGCCTAACCACGATTGGTCGGGCTATAAATACTATCTTGGTTGTTAGGGGAAACGGGGAAAGGTAACATTTTTTCAAACACTTGTCGAAACGGGGCTCATTGGTCAGACTCGCTGATATACACACTTGGGAGCGTTAGTTCGAAACCACTTGTTTAAATAAGATTGATAAAGCATCAGTGCGTTGAAGCCAGCTTATATTTGGCTAAATAAAAGCCTGGAAGATAAGCAGATGGGAATTTGTGCCAGTTTGTGCCAGAATTCATTGCTTATCAACGTATCTGTGTTTATTCGTATGAATTGTGGGACAGTGGTCTTGATGGTACTGAGCAGCACCTAGTCAGAGCTTTGCTGAATCCAGTGTCGGACAGCATACTCCTTGGTCCTTTTAGCTATCAGTGAGGTGTCTCCAGAGCCCAGAGGAGAATTCGAGCAGAGGAGTCCTTTCCTGCCGCCATCACGCCAGATAAGCTAACTTGGCCAGCTGAGCTCAACATTATGTCCCCTCATCTTGAACTGACTTTGTAAAATTAACATTAAGAGGGGAATTTACTTGTCTTAAAATCAGGAACTGTGAACATCTCCAATACTAGTCCCTAAAGACAAACTATTGAAGTCATGATGACAAATACCAACAGAGCTTGAACAAAACAAAACCAGTATTACCTCATTTTACTACTACACAACTGACACACATAGAACATTTGTAATAATATATATGTCACTACAATATTCATATTAAATACATTCTGTACATAACTTGTAATTTAAATTGATTGTGATTCCTGGTTCCCTTGTAGTTGAATCAGGACACATATTCATTCATGCCAGTAATGAATACATATTGTTATTTGAAAAGTTACGAGTGACTTCTTTAAGATATTCTCATAGAGTGTTATATGTATGTGAGTGTCACAGTGTTGTTAAGAGTAGTGGATTAAATTAAATTGTTTATCTGTCTGTTGGTGTGACTTACACTTCATCATACACATACCCTAGACACATAACGTAGTCATCACACTATTCCAGAATAATTCTGACTGAGATATATAGATATGTGGTAGCAAGTAAGGTGATATATAATACACTACTCTTATTAGATATATATATACCTTCACAGCTGATCTCAGTCAGTACACTAAGTCCCCTATAAATATTTATAACATCCCACTTCACCACACCGGTGTCTTATGATTGCAGCAATTTTTAAAAATATTTACCCCACCCACCTGCTTATATAACTGATCACCTCATCTCATACAGCTGGACCTAGTATAGTGAAGTCTCTAACACTTTACTCCCCTGTGTCAGTATCTGCTATAGGAGTATCTTTATATTTACCTTTTACCCACTTAAGTATTATAGTGTGCCGTGAAATTTTGAAGGACACTTAAGTACTTGACTTGCTTTCAAATAACACTGGCTAACAAAAAAAAATTTTTTTTTTCTTTCTCTAACATTTCTATGTTTTTCTGGTCAATTTTAATGCGCTGTTTTTAAATCTGCAAACCGTTTTTCTCTATCAGGTCGGGATCTCTAGAAATACGCAATTGAAATTTTTTAACAATGCATACAGTATTACAACATCATTCGTACAAGAAGTATAACAGTTATGTAGGCTTGAATTTCTTTGCAGTCGACTTTCGTCGGTGAATGGCATGTGGTACATCGCGATGAAGCATCCAACAATAATCGGCAAGCATGGTCACACTCCACCGTCCTTGATAACGTGACTCCATTACGGCGATATCTTGATGGAATCGTTCTCCATGTTCATCGCTGACTTCGCCAAGGTTGTCAGGGAAAAAGTCAAGATGCGAATCGAGCAAATGGATTTTGAGGGACATGTCACAGCCCATAATTCTGTATGCATCTATGCACTGCTTAACAATATGCACATAGTTGACAGATTTGTGATTTCCCAGAAAATTATCGACAATCGATTTGAATGCCATCCATGCGCGAAGTTCACTACCATGTAACAAGTTCTCGAATTGTTTGTCTGCAATAACTTTCCTAATCTGAGGTCCTACAAAGATACCTTCCTTTATCTTTGCATCGCTAACTTGCGGAAACTTTTCTCGAAGATAAGTGAAAGATTTGCTCGTTTTATCTAATGCTTTTACGAAATTCTTCATGAGCCCCAACTTTATATGTAACGGTGGTAAAATGATGCTGTCTTTGTTAACTAATGGCTCGTGTATTACATTTTTATGCCCGAGCTGCATACGATCCCTGATAGGCCACACCTTTCTTGCATAATGTTCCTGTCTGTTGCGGCTGTCCCATTTACATAGGAAGCAACAAAATTTAGTATACCCAATCTGCATGCCCGTGAGAATTGCAATGACCTTTAGGTCTCCACAAATCCGCCATTGGTAGTCATTGTACTTTATTTTTGCCAAAAGTATAGCCATATTGTCATAAGTTTCTTTCATATGAACAGAGTAGGCGACTGAAATTGATGAAAATAAATGTCCGTTATGCAATAACACGGCTTTTAGACTAGTCTTGGAAGAGTCGATGAAAAGTCGCCATTCGTTGACTATGTGCTCATGACCGAGGTGCACCATTAGACCGTTTACATCTTTGCAATAGCAAATGTCATCATCCATCTCAAAGTATTGAACAAGTTCTCTGTGTCTATGACGAAATTTAGATATCGGAGTATTGGGCGCTAAAAGATTCCATTCTTTGAGTCGCGAACCGAGTAATTCCGCTTGTCCTTTGGTAAGAGCGAGATCACGTATTAGATCTGAAAGTTCTGAATGGTTAATTAAGTGAACACCATCATTCACTGGTATATAATCCAAGTCAGAATTAGTTTCTAAAGCAGGTAAACTATAACATTCTGATGGTTCATTCACGTCCAACGGATATTGTTCTGGTGGAACTGGGATCGGACACGTGATTGGATCATGAGGCAATGGTTTCGAAACCGATTCAATATTTGGATAAACCACAGACTTTCTAGTTTTAAAAGTGAAACCATGGATATTTGTCAAGCAGAAGTAACAATCAGTAGCGTGATTTGTCGGTTCACGCCATATTATTGGCACTCCAAAAGGCATCGACTTATGCTTCGGCGATTTTCGTAACCAACCTGCCAATGTATTTGCACAAGTCGAACAAACTGCATTTGGCTTCCAAGATTTATTTGCATCATCAACTTTCGAATCGAAATAAAGTTCATATGCTTTCTTTAGTAATGGTGTAAAGTTTTTCTGGTGAACACGTTCGGTAAAATATCCGCACACGTAACAGAACAGATCAGCCGAATTTCTACAATTTCTAGAAGCCATATTTCGCTCAGAATTATTTCAAAATACAGTAACTATTTGAAAAATAGCGTAACATATGTCATGCATCTTTTAGCAGTATAAAAAGTAGAATTATTTTGCATTTTATTAATTTTTAATAAGTTATATAATAAAAATGAAACGGAGCAAATAACGGTTTCCCAAAAATATATTTATTCACAAATATCTTAAGAACCCGATGTGATAGAGATAAACGGATTTCAAATTTGAAATCAGCGCAAAAAACTGACCTAAGAACACGTATTCTTATATAAGAAAGAAAAATGTTGTTTGTCAGTGTAATCCGCATATCTGGCCCCAAACTAGGAGGAAGAAGCATGTGGCATACTGTGCATTACCCACCATCTAAAGGGTCCCTCCAATTATGCAGAACTAAAATACTGTGCTCTGGGCTCTCCCAAGTAATTATCACGTCCTATACAAAGCCACTTCTGAGCTCCCCCTGCCTATCATGAGCCCATAGTGAGATCCTCCTGCATGCAGTCAACCAAGTAAAAATGCAAGAGTTAAATCCGGGGCTCAAATGACTCCTCCAAGCTTAGTGTGCAATGCTGGATTCTAAACATGTTTCATCACAGGGGGAATCCCTGGAAGTGTGTGGATGATTTCAATAGTCATCAGGGTGTTATTATCCTTACAGACATGTTTACTTCCACATTTGAATAATGTAGCATTGTGCTTAGCTGTTGGTCATATAAAGATGACTTTAGATATGCCTCCTTGCATCTTAAGCTCGGTAAATTTTGGACCAGCCCTCTCCCACCGACACTTAAGAGCGCAGTGTCCCCGGGTTTAAAAGTACTTTCACCGCATTCCCAGTGAAAACCCGCAATTTAGCTTACTAGCAGTCACTTTATTCGTGAACTGTATAAGATAGAAAGCTTGACTGCTGAACATCTGCTTCAAAGTTGCCCAACAAATGCGGAAAAGAGAAAGCGCATATGGCCAACACCAGTACCATTCGTGGAAAAGCTCTACGGAGATTCAAATAGCCTCAACCTGACTACTGCTTTCTTTGAAAACATTCAAGTGTACGTCCGAGAGTGTACGAAGAAGAAGAAGATATAAATAGCAATCTTTTCTTTGAACCGAAGCTAACATTCTGTGAAATATTTAATTTTGCACCGCTCTGTCGACGGGATTACAGGAAGCAGATCGTGCAGCAGAGAAAGAGTTACACTAGGCTGGACTTGATCCTAATTCCAGATTTGGGGGTCGGGTGGCTAAGAATTCTAGACGTACCGGGTTCGATTCCCAGTTGAGGGAATATAATTTATGGAAATTTTTGTTTTCAAAACCAGTGGTCCTAATGATGTCATACTCCCCTCTGGTCTCCTGGGTAGTGAGATTGGAGGCCTAGCCTACTCGGATAAGGGCGAAAAAATAGGAGGTCCCGTGCGCAAGTTGCGTACGTTAAAAATCTCACGGGAGTTGGAAATCGTAAAGAATAGGACTATCTGGAAGGCTGCTGCTCTGGCAAAATTTAAAAATTAGAAACCTACCGACCACAAAAATATTTATAGAATGTTGATTCCTAAATACAAACATTGGGATTCTCGCTGGTACTACGGAGTTCGTGCACTGTGCTGTGATCCTCATTGTGGGATCTAAGGGAGGAGATCGGAGCACTGATGGAGTTGCCCGAGTGCAATGAAGATAGTCCTTAAAATCAAACCAAACCAGATAAATTAAAACCTGAAAGCGGACCCGGTTTTTTTCAAAGTAGATCTTTAGAGAGCTCAGTTCCTAAAGTAGAATCCGACAGCTCCTAGGCTGCCTACCGCTGATATAAACCAATTAGACAAGAGCCCCACATACAGAGAAAGCGATAGGGGAGAAAAACGATATAGAAGAAATACGCAACGACACAAGGTCTTTTATATTTGGACATGCGCCCTAATATAACCGATGGACCCTGTATCTAGGCTGAAAGAGGGCACGCTTCGCCAAAACAAGGTAAATTTCCTATCTTTAACAAAGTGACTAAGGTAATGGCAGTCCATTGTAGATACTGCCGCAGATGAGTGAAGTGTTAGAGACTTCATTGGTCACAGCTTTATGATCTGGGTGTGACCGTTTCCCTTCCTTGCTGCCTTAGCCTTCTCCAGCTCAACAGCAGAGTCATGTACCCATTTACAGGTGGGTGGAATGAAGCGTAACAATACCGTGGTTTCGAAGCTGCAAATAAGTAACGCGCGCGGTAAAAGTAAACTAGGGTACATTTCTCCCAGGACACGAGTCCTGGCTTTTTAAAAGGTCAAGAATTTCAGGTCTGAATGGCTAGGTGCCCCAAATAAATTGAAAGTGGGGGAAGGGAGGCTAACAGGGAACCTGGGGGGGGGGGGGGGGGGGGGGGGGGGGAAGAGATGGTTAACCGAAAGAGATTCGCGATTTCGTGACCTCGTTAGGACAGAAGTTAAACAGTGTGCTTCACAGGTGCTAATCACAGCCTAACAGCTGTTACGACAACGTGTGACTCGACTTGAATACGTAACTCAGTTCTCAAACCTCTTCAACGAGTAACGTTACTACGTACTTGTGATAACATGACTAAACTTCTAAGTCGAAGTGATAAGCAAAATTTTTTAAGTGAAGCACAAGTTAAATTTCTAAGTCAAAGTGATAAGTTACATTTTTAAATTAAAAGCAATTTTACAATTAACACCCCCCACACCCCCCCCCCCCCCCCCCCCCCCCTTCACCAGTTTTCTCACTTAGTTTTTTTCCCGTTGTTGTTGTTGATTTCGTCTACTATGTTGCTGTAATACCCTGTTCAACCTGAAAGTTGGTTATAATTGGGGTATATAGGGTGTTTACTATCTTCGGTGCTAGCCTGTTGTTAGTTCTGAAAAGGAAAAAGGACCACTAGCTGCCTGTCAGGATACCTCTTTGCTCTTGTCCATTCGGGGTGTCGTGGCGTGTTCATGGTGTACATTTGTTGTTTTCCTATCTGGCTTGTTAGGTTTTGTGAGTTTTTGCCCTCCTCGTTTCTGCTTCTTGTGTCTTCCTTTTCTCCTGTATCTGGGAAAGCGCTTTTTCTATCATTGTTGGGAGTAGCTCTTCCCACGTTTCCTCGATGACTTCTTCGTTTGATTGGTCGTTCGTTTTAGTGTCTTTTGTGTTTGATGTAATTTCCTCAATGGTCATTCTTTCTGCCTCTATTCTTTTCAGTAGTTGTTCGTTTCCATCTTTCAGTTCTATCAGTTTCCTTACATCTTCTTCTACCTGTTGCTGAATTCTTTTCATGTCTTGGTGTATTATTTTCATGTCGTTTATGAATTGTTGTTGTTTCGCGCTTTCCGAGCTGTCATGTATTTCTTCACATCTGTCAGTTGAGGTTCTGTTTTTGTGTGGCTGGCGGTTTTCTCTCTCCTTTCGCAGTTGTTGTTTCAAATCTCTCACTTCAGTCGTGAGCCGTCTGACTTGTTCCGTTAGGCTGTCTTGGCGCCTATCACCTAGAGTACTTGCCTTCTGTGTGTTTTTTGCCTCTTGGTACGATACTCCCTTTCCAATGGCAACTGTAATTATTTGCCTTGTTTGTTGGTATTCGGGACATCCTCGGTATCGTGCTCCGTGCTTTCCGAGGCAGTTGGTACATTTTCTATTGTTATTTGGTGCTTTGTAGTCTTGGTCTTTTTTGGCCTTTGGGCAGTCTTTGTATTCGTGGTTGCCCGCACAGTATCTACAGACCGTCTCTTTTCTGCACGTGTTCCTTGTGTGAGAAAATCCCTGGCACTTTGAACATTGTATCACTGGCGGGATGAAGGCATGTGTTCTTCGAGGTCTATTCTGGATAGTGATGTTTTCTGGGACTGTTTTCCCCTGTAGAGTCACTATTATCAGTCTGGTGTCTTCTTTGTTCCAGGATTTAAGCCTTTCTGCGTGTGTGAATCTGTACCGAGGGTTTTCGGCCTGGATGTAGCTGAGGGCCTCTGTGTCTGACAAGCTGGTGTCTATCCCTTTGATGACTACTCTCTTGGTTTCAGTGTAGATTTCTGCTTGGATTTTGATCCGGTGTGGTAGCTGAAATTCTTTAGGCCCGGATGCCAGAGCAGTCATCAGCGATTTAGTTTTTTCTGTATCATTCAGGGCAAGTGTCACTCCCTGTTGGTGCCTTCTGATACTTATTATGCCTCTTTTGCCTACTACTTTCTCCAGGACATTGATTACTTTGTCGTCCGGGAGTGCCCTGAGTGTGGCTTCTCCTTCGGACAACTGCGTAATTTTTATTTTGCGCTCTTGATCCTGTTCTTTGCGAATACTTTTTCTTAGTTCGCCTGGGCGGCATCTCCCATCTGCTACCACTGGTTGAGTATTTGTCTTTGGGCTCGGTGCCCTGTCCTCTTCTGTCTGCTCGTGATTTTGCTTCTCTTGTTCACCTCGGAGGACTTGGCTGTTCTCTGTTGGATTCAGGCGTATCTCGATGTCTGACACTGGAGCCGCCTCAAATAGTGCCTCTTTCATCTCGGCATCGTGTGGTGGTGTCAACGGTATTTGGTGCAGCTTCTCAGTGGTAGACAGGGCTTCAGCTGACAATTTGGGTACTTGTGGTGGTGGTCCCTGGGTTTTAGGCTCCTGCCTTCTTTTTTCTCTTCTTTCCAACATCTGTTTTATTGGTTCTAAAGCTTTCATCTGGTCTTCTTCTTCTGACATCTGTTCTATCTGCTCTAACGCGCTCACCATGTAGTCATATTCTGGGTCTTCATCGTCAAGTTCAGAACTGCTTGCATTTGCTTTCTGCTCTTCCTCGCAAGGAGTCTGGTCATTCGGGCTCTCAACCGGGTCGATACACGTCGCAGCTAGCTCCGTCATTGTATCAAGAGTTGGAGAAATTTCGGTCCTGGCACGAGTACTTGGGGCAGTTTTGCTCTCTGGCTGGCTGTCTTTGTTGTTTGCCTTATTCCCCTGGCTGTTCTGCGCTGGTGGGCTGGTATAAATCTTGCTCTTTTTAGCGTGTGGTTTCTTTCGGCCCATTTTGACTATTGCGATCGCTGTGTACGTCCTGAAAAGGACGCTGGTTATAGTGCGGTTGTCGTGTGAACGCTGCGAGGGTGTCGGTTGAAACGTCAAACGTTGGTTGAGTTTTTTTTTTTTTTCCCTCCTTTGTCCCCCATACTTAGTCTTTACTCTTCGTACCCGGATGTAGCAGCCATTTTATGTCCAGCAACGCTGAAGCACCGGCTGCATTCCTATTTATGTTTCACGTTTTTTACTTAGTTCTCACTTTCTTTTCTCTCTGTTTTGGCTCGTTTGTCCCTGACAAAAACCTTGTGTCCGTAACGTAGATTACTCTCTTTTCTGTTGCCGTAATAAAACGTACGAACGCAAGCACCCTTATATGAACATTTTCAATTTCTTGGTTTTTGTTCTTTTGTCTCATGTGTACCGTTTACTTGTAAAACTGATTTCATACCATATTATTTTTTAATTTATATATTTGTTTTTACCAGTTTTACTGCATCCTAATCATTCTCTTTTATACACTATACCCAATTCATTGCTGCTACCCTGTTTCCGTTTTGTGATCATGTTTTATTGTCCACGTCTCTTCTTTCATATTTTTGCGTTTCTTCAATATGCCCTACCAGAAACATTTGATTTCTTCTCTTCATGCCTTTATCACAAATTCTTTTTCCCTCATGCCTTCTGACATATCTCGGACTGCCACTGCCTTAGCCTTCACCACATACAAAAAAAAACACGATTTACCTGTCACTCTAATTTTCTTAATAACTGTCTTCGGGTTAAAGTTATCCCTAAAGGGTTTCTTTCCCACTTCCATCCTTCAACTGGACACTTTCATCCTTCTGTACTGCACCGCTTGCAATTAGTTGAAAAAAGTGTTCCTTTCAACACATGAGGTGTGTTATTGCTATGCATAAACGCCAGCTCACTGACTTGGAACTTTTGAAATCCAACCTCACTCACCAACTTCGTCTACTGACTTCTTCGTACCCGACAGCCTTGCTTCTTATTCGTACTATTATCCATGATACTAATAAGGAGCTCTACACTCGGCTGAGCACGCATAAAAAAGAAAAATTGCGTCGCCTCAGCCGTCATGTTCCTTCTGAATCTTCAGCGTCCCCTGTTCCCACTTCTACCAAAGTTATTTGCATTCCTCCAGATCTACAGCTATCTCCTGATGAATTGTCTGTTCTTAGTAAAGGTCTTAAGTTTGTTCCTCTTCGCTCGACATTTGATAAATATTCTATGCTCCAAGATGTCTACCGCTTCCATCGTCGCATGCGTCTTCAGTATTACCATAGGAAGGGTAATGATTCTAAGCCAGACGGGGATATCTTTCGTCATTTTGAGAAACCTAAGTCAGACTGGACTCCTACTCTAGGTTCCTCTGCGGCTCTCGATTTATATATTGCTAACACTTTGCATGACATTAATCAACTTTCTCTACCCCGTCTACGTCGATCTAACCTGACTACTTCTGAGTGGCGGTCCTTGTCATCCCTTAAAAAGCGGGATGACATTATCATCAAACCTGCCGATAAAGTTGGTGCAGTGGTAGTTTGGCGAAAGGACTTGTACATTCAAGAAGGAGTCTCACAGCTCGGCAACTCCACCTTTTACTCACCTAGTTCTGGTGATGCCACAGTCCGCCATAATCTTACTGTTCATGCTACTATTCGTGATCTCATCCAAGATAACCTCCTTCCTTCTAGTGCCATGTCTCTCCATATTCTTGATAGTAGTCTTGGTAAACCTTCCTTCTACATGCTTCCTAAGGTTCATAAAATTGACAATCTGGGTCGACCTATTGTTTCAGCCTGCTCTTGTCCCACTGAACGTATCTCTGATTTCCTGGATAGTATTTTGCAACCCTTAGTGGCCAATCTAAGTTCTTTAATCAAATTAGTGGCGTTGCTATGGGCACCAAAATGGGCCCGAGTTATGCCTGCCTCTTCATGGGTCACTTTGAATATTTGGTGCTTCAAAGTTACGATGGACCATTACCTGAGTTTTACCGTCGCTATGTCGACGATGGTATTGGTGTCACAGACATGTCTTAAGTTAACCTCCGTAGATTCATTGACTATGTTGGCAATTTCCATCCTGCCATCAAATTCACTTCTCAGATTTCTACCACTTCAGTTAACTTCCTTGACCTTGCTGTCAATATTACTCCTACTGGCCTTACTACCTCTGTCTTTTATAAACCTACTGATGCTCATGGTTTCCTTCTTTACACCTTTTCTCACCCTCTCAGTTGTATAAATTCCATTCCCTACTCTCAACTTTTACGCTTACGTTGGATATGTCACGATGAAGATGATTTCCGTGAACGAGCTCAAGAAATGCTCGAGTTTTTTCGCCGACGTCAGTATCCTGAAAGAGTCTTATCTGATGCCCTTAATCGCATTAGTCCCGTTACTCGTCAGGTTGCACTTACTGCTAAACCTACTACTACATCTGACAGACTCAAACTTATCTTAACTTTCCACCCTCACTGTTTGGCGGTGAAAAAATTATGTTTCGTCATCTGCCTATTCTCCACTCCGATCCTGATACCAGAGAGTTGTTTCGTGATACCCCTTTGTTGGCATATCGTAAGGATAAGAATTTTAGGGATATTCTTGTGCATAGTCGCTTGAGACAAACTAGTCTTTCCCACTTTGGTACTAAACCGTGCCAACCTCGCATATGTAAGACCTGTCCTTTTGTACTCCAAACGCAGTCAGTCGCCTTTCCGAACGATAAATTTGCAATTGGGGAGTCTTTCACGTGCGAATCCAGAAACTTGATTTATGCTATCCTCTGCAAGAGGTGTGACATGACCTATATTGGTGAAACTGGCAGACGTTTGGCAATCAGGTTTCGGGAGCACTTGAATGACATCCATCATGGCAAACATTTACCGTTGGCCCTTCACTTCAACAGCCCTGACCATTCAGGTAACTCTGACATTCATGTCACTGCCCTCCGTTCATGTATCGGCGACGACCGAACTCGCTTCTCGTTGGAGAATCATCTCATTTTTCAAATGGGCTTTTTAGCTCCTGCTGGCATTAATGGCCCAGCATCATTTTGCATAATTCTGGTGGCTTCTGTCGTTATTTTCCTATCTATCCTTGTTTTTGCTTTGGTTCGTTTCGTTTCCTCAATTATCTGTTCTTAGCCGTAACTAGCTCCTACGTCACTTCCGCATGACGCCTTATTTTTTTCAGGCGTTTTGAATGTTTCTTTCCTGTATCCAGCTAAGTGATTTTTTACTCATTTTAATAGTGTTGTTCATTTCTGTCTTCGTTTCGTTGATTATTTACTTTCTTGTTTCGACATGTCTTTCTGGTTTCACGATTTTCTTTCATTATTACTGTTATCGTTTCGCTCATCGCCGTGGTTTCATCTGCTTGTATCGCTCATTTAACGTTTTCCTCATCATCATAGATCTTTGTAGTACCTATATGTAGTTCTTGTCCTTGTCACCTGTTCGTAACTGTGGCTGACGAAAGGTAAAACCCGAAACGTCCCTTGTCTCATGTGCACCGTTTACTTGTAAAACTGATTTCATACCATATTATTTTTAAATTTATATATATATATATGTGTGTGTGTTTCTTCAGAGCCTAGCGATAGAAACTGCCATGACATGTGAGTTGAAGATTCTCATTTTTGTGTTGAACTCGAGTTCTTTTCATTTCTGCTATTAACGTTTCTTACATTCTGCATATGATTAAAAGCAGTAAAAATAAAGAGAACCATTCAGCCAACTATCAACTCATCTACCTGTCTACTTACCTACCAAGACCGGCTACATCATTTTCGTTCTCTCCTGCAATATCAACGTATTTCTTCATTTTTCTCACATTCATCTTCCTATTATTTGGCATATTTTATGCCCTACATTTTTTGCTCTGACCACTCCCTAGACTTGTTTACATGTCACCATGTGAGTCGTAGTTTTACAAGGCTAATAAGACAGGTCAACGGATAATACTTTTATCACTTAAGTCGTCTAGCCACCTTTGATAGAGACGATCCGTGTTGACACAAGGGGGTTTCGTACGATCGACGAAAAGAAAGCCAGATTGGCTGTCCAAGAAATCCGTTTGGGGGATTTACGCAAACACAGGGGATAATATGTAATCGCTACCGCTGGACCATCTCTGTAGCAATAGTACGAATAACCTGTCAGAGGAGACAAAATGGGCGGAAAGTATTAGTCAGGAAATAAGTTCACCGATGGGTTTATGAGTTTGTACAAAGTCTTCCAGAATTAATAGTGACAGATCAAAGTATTTGGGCGTATTTATAACTTAAAAGAGAAGGTGGAAACTTAAGAACAGTATGTTAACTCCCTGACACAGGTTGATTAGGGGTTACCTTCATATATATTTTGCAAAGTGAATTGTTGCCGTCATTTTTGTCAGTTCACCTGTGATTCTTTCTTAAGACGGGATAGTTAACTGTTCTCAAATCTGTTCTGTCTACGCATGCGCTAGCTTTTAGCGTGAACCGAGCAGACTTCCGTCTGATTGATGAGCTGGTTTCCTGCCGGACGAAGATGTCCGTTGTTTCTTCTCTGTATTATCTGGGGGAAAGATAGTCTTGTGATCTTAGTGATTCTCCCCAGAGTTATTCTGTTCGTCTGGAATGACGACAGGTGTTATTTGTGTATTTCTCGGAATTCTGTCCAAGGTAAAATAACTTAATTATTATGCAAAGCTTGCAGAACATTGAGTATGAACCTGTGAGTAGCGCTCACAGTTCTTGTGATCCAGAGTCCATTATGTGTGCTTGACGTAGCCAATTAGGTCTATTCGTTGAAGTACTTTACAGAAGCACAATGAAAGTATATTGATATGAAACCCGCAGGATGGCGGTACGTTTCAGCGTGGAAGATAATACATGCCTATGAAAAAAGCACAGTTGTTTATCAACCATTATAAGGCCCGTCATTACGGCCTATAACTTTGAGCAGAAGAAGGAGTGCCTGGCAGGTGAAGCCAGATGAAGTCTTGACTTTAGTTACAAGTTCACAGACTTCTATGTTAAACAACTATATTTGTTAAGGACTACCTGACGCGTTCAGTCAGGGGCCCTGAGCTACGGTAGGAAAAGAATATGTTGTCAAGCCAGCGTTATTAACATCATACCTACGAGCTATACAAAACTGATGATGTTCGATATTCCTATTCATTACCACATATAAACAGTTGTTAAAGGACAGACCATTGTCGATAACGTCCTTATAGATGAGTGGTTCAAGCTTTATATGCCAGATGTTTTGCCAGTCATTTCCAATATATATGATGTCCTTGATTCTCGTCCATTTGACTGTAACTGTTGATGTCACTGTGTCACGTAAATAAATGGTTGAAAGTTCCAGCAGTTTCTACAATTACTGACTACTGCATGTGAGTGAGTGGGTGCCTTGTTTACCTATCAAAGATCCTAAACGCATTCGTGTCTCAGCACACCCACATCACTTGTCAACCATACAACCTTCGAGTACCTCACATACAAGAAATGTCTGATGTTTGTATGTCAACATGACACCCTGTTAGCACTTCAACGCCTGGTGAGCTATTCATGCATAACAAAGCTGCTTGGCCCAGGTCGGACTGACTACAACAGTACACAGTAAAGGTATTACTACGTTCCTACTAAAACATAACGTAAATCCCACCTTCACATTTGTGGTGACCGTAAATATACGGTAACATTTGTGGTAGGCCAGATCAGTGGGTCTAAAGCTGTCCATTGGACTGATTGAGGACACACATTGATAATGAACTACACATTGGAAACTGGACAAGATCATTTATACTGTTCAGCACATAACAGCAACACACCTTCAACAGTTTGAAACTCGTCGATGACCTTCATTGTGAACGATCACGACTCGTGTTTACATACAAGTTCAGCTGTTGTGGACAAGTCTCATCACTGTAATTTTCAAAGGTGGAGCTTCCTCGCATTGCTGTATATTGTCAGACAACATTGTTGACTAAGGCCAGGATTATATCTAAGATAAGTGGCCGTTTGTTTTTTCGGAAACTTTGTACCGTTATATTGTGAATAACTGAGCCTTCTTGCAACGCACTTTATTAATGCATTCTTTGTTTACATGTTCTTTGTTTACTTGTTGTGTTAGTGTGTGTTTCGCAGGCTGGTTGGGCAGGTGACTCCGTTAGAAGATACCACGTGACAGAGGTTCTACCGAGAGCGTCTTCTGTAGGGACTACGCATATTTCCCACAGCGGAATTGCGAGCGACGCGTGTTGCTACTTTTCATTTTTTTTTTCTTAGCTGTGACGAGATGTGTTAGTGTCGTTTTCGTTATTTTTTTCCATTCTTTGATTTTCGATTTGTTTTGTTTGTATCTGTCCGCCTCTCCTTCCTTTCATTTATTTGTATACACCCTTTTTGTTTATAACAGTGTTGTGATCTGTTTTGATTTTTCGCAGTTATCATTGTAATTTTTTACAACATTAGATTTAGTTAAGCTTTATTTATCATTTGACTTCTGCGAACGTTTTCGGTTGTTATACATTCTTGTCTTTGTATTGTTTTCGTCTACTTGTTCATCATACACAGTCTATATATATACTTGGTCATGGACTATTATTGTTGATATGATGCACTTTTCAGATAGTGGTTATTTATGATCATATTATTATAAAGAAACAAGGTGATCATACAAGTTTTTGATTAAAAGACTTGTCTCCCACGGAGATTGGGATAGAATAAAGTGAAGTGAGTATACAAGTCTAGGATTACAGACTTGTCTCCCATTGAGGTTGGGATAAGGTAATTTATTCAATTTTTCAGGTGTAATCTCATATTATTAGACAGGATGTCTACATTAGATGTCTTTATTGAGCAAGGGAAATCCCTTGGCAAAACTGGTGACAAATTGGAAGAGTTTGCACTTGCTCAATATGCCAAGGCACAGAAGGCTGAAGAGAAAAGGATGCAAATGCAGTTGGACAGAGAAGCTGAAGATAGAAGAATACAGCAACAAAGAGAAGCTGAAGAGAGAAAACTTCAAGCTGCTGCTGAAGCTGAAAATAAAAGATTAGACAGAGAAGCTGCTGCTGCTACTGAGGAGAGAAAATTTCAAGCTGCTGCTGAGGAGAGAAAACTTCAAGCTGCTGCTGAGGAGAGAAAAAAGCTTCTGAAGAGAGCTCAAGCTGCTGCTGAGGAGAGAAAACTTCAAGCTGCTGCTGAGGAAAGGAAAGCACAAATGGAACATGAGGAAAAACTATTAGCTTTGGAGTTGGAGAAATTAAAGGTGATGAATATGAGTGCTCCTCAATCAACTTCGGGTAAGATAAAGGAGAATACTTATAAGGTCAAATTACCTCCTTTCAACCCTCTTAAGGACGACATAACCTTCTACCTGGATAGATTTCAATTAACATGCGTAGCGCATAAGGTAGATAAGGAACAATATGTCGGACAACTGATGGGATTACTTTCAGGTGAACCATTGAGTACTGTAATGGCAGTAGAGGAAACTGTTAGAACTAATTATGATGTTGTCAGGGCAACATTACTTAAGAGATATCAATTAAAAGAAGAAGATTATCGTCTTCGTTTTAAGACAATGCTACCAGAAACTGGAGTAGAGTTCTCTGACTTTATTACTAAGATTCGTCTTACATTCACACGTTGGATTGAGCTGTCTAAAACAGAAAAAACATATGAAGCCCTTATGGACTTATTACTTCGAGATAAAGTTATGTCATCTGTCAATGAGTCTTTCCTTGCTTTTATTCATGAGCGTAAACCTAAAGACATAAAAGACATGGAAGAATACTGTTGCCAGTATGTAACTGCACATCCCCATGCTACTGTTAGCAATGCTAGGGTGAAAGACGAATTGCCGGTTGCTTCTGCAACACCAAATGGCCCTAATTTTATGAATAAATTCCAAGGTGCTCAACACAACTTCAATAAGAAGAGCAATCGTAATTATGATCAGAATCAGGGTAACCCATCACATAATGGGTCTTCTTCAAAGAACTGGAGGCGATCTGATAGTCCTCGTTATTTCGGGTCCTATAATTATGGAAATTTGCGGAGAGGTAGTCACTATAGACACTTTCAAGGCTATCCTTCGCGGGGGCATCGTAACCAAACAGGTAAACACTATGATCATTGGGGTAATGACAATAGTGATTATGGAAACTGGGATTCGAACCAGAGCGGTGGTCAAGGTAGATCAAACTATGATAATTTCAGAGGGAATAATAATCGTGGTAGATCTCAATACAAAAAAAAAGAGATCACATCACCAGGGAAACTCTGCACAACAAAAGTCTCATGGTGCCAATAATCAAGTGAACGATAATAGAAATTCTAACGCTGTCACTTGTGCTGCTTTTGACTTTGGGAGAGCATCTAAATGCACCCAATGCTCAACATTATTTGAACCAACCACGGTAACTACTTTGAGTTGTGGTCACCCTCTGCCCGCTCTCCCTGCTGCAATTGCGCATGACGGGAGAGGATCGCTTATCTTGCATAGAGGTCTCGTGGATGGTAACCCAGTCTCATTGCTTTTTGATTCTGGGTGCACTACTATTGGGGTTAAGCAATCGCTTATAGATCCTCGCTGTGCCACAGGGAAAATAGTTAAATGTGTAACATTTGGTGGCACAGTTGAAAAGTACTCGACCGCTATTATTCACATTGCTACTCCTTTCTTTACGGGAGATGTCCACGCGTGTCTTCTACCTAACCCTATTGCGGATCTTATAATCGGGCGTATTCACGGGGTTAAGGAATGCACCCCGCAACAAATTGCTGCCTGGGAAGAACAGAATATGCAAACAGCCAATGCTGTGGTAACAAGAGCACAAGCTCTTATTCCTCAAACTTCATCTACTGAAGTTAATGAAGTAGTTAGCCAAGATGATCACTTGGAGATTTCGCATGACTCGTTTGTGAAACTACAAGAAAAAGATCCTTCTTTAAAGAAATTCTTTCTTCTCGCTAAAAACGGTGATCCGAATCAGAATACAAATCGCAAATCATATATCACTATGAAGAATGGTATACTAGTGCGTATGGTACAACACTCAGACGCGACTATGCATTCTCAAATTCTCGTGCCCAAAAGTATGAGAGCTTTAATTCTTCAACATGCACACGATTCTCAGTGTGCTGGACACATGGGTTTTTCCCGAACTAAGTCGAGAGTTCTGGGATCTTTCTTTTGGCCATTTGTCAATAAAGACATACGAATTTATTGCCGGTCTTGCAAAATATGTCAAGAGGTAAAGTCTAGAGGTCCACGGCATGCTGCGCCTATTCAGGCAGCAGACATTCCTATCCGGCCGTTTCAGAAAATGGCCATAGATATCATTGGCCCTTTTAAGACTAAATCGGCCAGGGGACATCAATTTATCCTTACGTGCGTTGATATGTGCACGCGTTGGCCAGAGGCTATTCCTCTTAAGAGCATTTCCACTGCTGATATCGCAGACGCTCTTTGGCTTATATTTTCTCGTTTAGGTTTTCCTGGGGAAATATTGTCAGACCATGGCACACAATTGATATCAGAGACAATGTCGCAGGTAATGTCTACTCTGCACATTAAGAGATCTCTGAGTAGTATTTATCACCCAATGTCTAATGGGTTAGTTGAGCGTCTTAATAGAACACTCAAGAACTTACTGGGGAAGATAACTGAGGATCATCCTCAGGATTGGGACAGGGTCCTACCCGCGGCTCTCTTTGCCTATAGGGAGGTCCCCAACGAACATACAGGATTTTCTCCTTTTGAACTTGTCTTTGGCGCGCGACCGCGCGGTCCTATGTCTTTGCTGCATGATCTTATAACTGCTGATAATATCGACAATGACACACAATCTTCATATGAGTATGTCATTGCTCTCAGAAAAAAAATTATTGAAGCATGCAAGCTAGCAACTTCATCATCCGAATTTGCTAAGGAAAAGGCAAGGCTATTTGCTAATAAGAAGAGACGCCTACGTCAACTTTGTCCTGGAGACAAAGCGTTTGTTTTACTTCCTTCTAGGGAGAACAGACTGCTTATTACATGGAAAGGTCCATATACTATAGTCTCGAAGATTTCCGATGTCGACTATGTTGTCGATATTGATGGAAGGCATAAAACCTTCCATATAAATATGCTTACGGAATATCATGAGCGACCAGACTATTTGCAGCCTATTTTTCAGGCGACGGACGATTCTCCAGTCCAACAAGGTCATATCTCATCCCTGTCAGTTATACAGGATGAGGAAACTACTTTTTCGGATGTTAACCTACCTCTTCCTATGATTCCACTTACTTCTACGGAATCATGGAGAAACGTTACTGTTTCTTCTAATTTGTCTTTTGAAGAACAGCGACAAATATATCTTCTACGCTACAAGTATTTCAGGATGTCCTTACCGACATTCCTGGACACACACATGTCATTGAGCATGACATTATACTTACTGATCATACTCCGATCAGAGTAAGACCATATCCTATTCCTATTCATTTTCAAGCACAAGTCGAGAAAGAATTGGATGAAATGATACAATTGAAGATAATTGAACCATCCACCTCAGCATACTCTTCGTCCATGGTTATTGTTCGAAAGAAAGACAATAACATACGCCTTTGCGTAGATTATCGCAAATTAAACCAAGTTACGAAGTTCGATGCTGAACCTATGCCTTTATTAGAAGATCTACTTATTAGACTTTCTAACTCTCGATTCTTTACTAAGCTTGACTTATCAAAAGGCTATTGGCAAGTTCCGTTAACTGAACACGCCAAACCTTTCACTGCTTTCTCAACACCTAGGGGTTTGTTTCAGTGGAATTTTATGCCTTTCGGGCTTATGAACGCCCCGGCTACTTTCGTACGCATGATGCGTCGAATTCTCTCATATCGTTCAGATGTCATTGCATACTTAGATGACATCTGTCTTTTCAGTAATACTTGGGAAGATCACTATTTGGGGTTAAATGAATTACTGTCAACTCTACGCGAGCATAATTTGACTGCAAAACCCTCTAAAACCTTTGTTGGGTTTAGCGAAATTTCTTTCCTGGGTCATCGAGTTGGTCATGGTCTATTGAAGACAGAGGACCAAAACATTTCTAAGATATTAAATATCTCTGTGCCTAAAACAAAGAAACAAGTACGTAGTCTTTTGGGATTAATACAATTCTACGGAAGATTCATTAAGAATCTATCCTCTATCATGGCACCACTCTCAACCCTATTGAAGAAAGGGTCTCCTAACATGGTGCGCTGGTCTCAAGAATGTCAAGCTTCATTGGATCAGATTAAGAATTTGTTCTCATCCCCACCTATCTTAAGACTACCTATTGCTGATAAGACTTTTGTTCTTCGTAGTGACGCCTCATCCACAGGGATCGGAGCGGCACTAATGCAAGAGTATTCAGGAACTCTGCATCCTGTAATGTATATTTCTAGGAAACTGAATGCGGCAGAAAGGAATTACTCGGTTTTAGACCGTGAGTTGTTGGCTATGGTTTGGTCAATCCTTAAGTTACAAAGATTCCTTCTTGGTGCGCATTTCATTGTGGAAACAGACCAAAAAGCTCTTACAGCTATTCAGTGTAAGAATTTGAAGAGCTCGAGATCTACTCGATATGCTATTGCTCTTCAACCTTTTCATTTCACGGTGCGAGCTATCCGTGGTCTGGATAATGTGATGGCAGACATACTGTCTAGATGCCCACATGAGTCCACTTAAGTCTTGTGTCCTAGTTTTTCCTGATACACTGCTAGACATATGTCTCTTCACTATACATATATATATTAACACATTTGTTGTCAACTTAGAGTTGTAAATTAATTGTTTTCTTTCTCTATTACCATCTTTAGTGTAATGGAGAAGGTTGAGTTGACATAATATAAAGGTCAAAAAAAAAATTAATGCGGCCACATGTAACATGTATTAGTAATTATAGTACATTATAGCATGTTGCTAATTGTGTTATTTATATTGTTCTCAGCGCAAACTAGTACCAGGTACGGAGTGCTTTGAGAATCATGACGATGCTGCTTACATGATCTACAACATACAGAATTGATTTATACTTGGTGGATACCATCTTATTTTTTGTTAGAGTATACGCTTGAATTGTCATATGTATATAGAATAACTTTACAAATTTTGATTATGTCCATCCATTAGATGATAGTCATTATATAACATGATACTTTTATAGATTTATATGTTTGTATGACTTTGCAAGATATGTTATCATTCGCATCACTATAACATTGCAATTTTTTTTTTATATGTATGTGATTTTTGTTAGCATCGCCAGATGTTTATTTGATGGTACCTTCCGGATATATTTTACTTGGAGAAAATATTTTCTGTTATTTTGTGAGGTGAACTTTTGTTCTCACTAGACGCGCTATTGTGCGTTGATTGGGTCTGACATTATGTCGTTATATTTATTGATCCTTTCATCGGCGCATCATTCATGCGTTATGAGCTTGTTGCATCTCGCTCATTGATGTATTTCAAAAACAAAAAAAGTTTCATTTTTTTTTATCCGGAGGGGGTGGTAGTCTGTTGCCGTCATTTTTGTCGGTTCCAGAAGATGTAAATCTATTTAATATTTTTGATGGTCGAAGGTACAGAACTGTATGTTAACTCCCTGACACAGGTTGATTAGGGGTTACCTTCCCTGTGTTTATTCTTTCTTAAGACGGGATAGTTAACTGTTCTCAAATCTGTTCTGTCTACGCATGCGCTAGCTTTTAGCGCGAACCGAGCAGACTTCCGTCTGTGATTGATGAGCTGGTTTTCTGCCGGACGAAGATGTCCGTTGTTTCTTCTCTGCATTATCTGGGGGAAAGATAGTCTTATGATCTTAGTGATTCTCCCCAGAGTTATTCTGTTCGTCTGGAATGACGACAGGTGTTATTTGTGTATTTCTCGGAATTCTGTCCAAGGTAAAATAACTTAATTATTATGCAAAGCTTGCAGAACATTGAGTATGAACCTGTGAGTAGCACTCACAGTTCTTGTGATCCAGAGTCCATTTTTGTGTGCTTAATTAGGTCTATTCGTTGAAGTACTTTAAAGAAGCACAATGAACATATATTGATATGAAACCTGCAGGATGGCGGTACGTTTCAGCGTGGAAGATAATACATGCCTATGAAAAAAGCACAGTTGTTTATCAACCATTATAAGGCCCGTCATTACGGCCTATAACTTTGAGCAGAAGAAGAAGTGCCTGGCAGGTGAAGCCAGATGAAGTCTTGACTTTGGTTACAAGTTCACAGACTTCTATATTAAGCAACTATATTTGTTAAGGACTACCTGACGCGTTCAGTCAGGGGCCCTGAGCTACGGTAGGAAAAGAATATGTTGTCAAGCCAGCGTTATTAACATCATACCTACGAGCTATACAAAACTGATGATGTTCGATATTCCTATTCATTACCACATATAAACAGTTGTTAAAGGACAGACCATTGTCGATAACGTCCTTATAGATGAGTGGTTCAAGCTTTATATGCCAGATGTTTTGCCAGTCATTTCCAATATATATGATGTCCTTGATTCTCGTCCATTTGACTGTAACTGTTGATGTCACTGTGTCACGTAAATAAATGGTTGAAAGTTCCAGCAGTTTTCTACAATTACTGACTACTGCATGTGAGTGAGTGGGTGCCTTGTTTACCTATCAAAGATCCTAAACGCATTCGTGTCTCTACACACCCACATCACTTGTCAACCATACAACCTTCGAGTACCTCACATACAAGAAATGTCTGATGTTTGTATGTCAACATGACACCCTGTTAGCACCTCAACGCCTGGTGAGCTATTCATGCATACACAAAGCTGCTTGGCCCAGGTCGGACTGACTACAACAGTACACAGTAAGGAGGTTACGTTCCTACTCATACGTAAATTCCTACAAAAAACATAACGTCAAATAAAAAAAGGACTTAACATTTGTGGTGACCGTAAATAGTATGGTAACATTTGTGGTAGGCCAGATCAGTGGGTCTAAAGCTGTCCATTGGACTGATTTGAGAACATTATTTGATGATGAACTACACATTGGAAACTGGACAAGATCATTTATACTGTTCAGCACATAACAGCAACACACCTTCAACAGTTTGAAACTCGTCGATGACCTTCATTGTGAACGATCACGACTCGTGTTTACATACAAGTTCAGCTGTTGTTGACAAGTCTCATCACTGTAATTTTCAACGGTGGAGCTTCCTCGCATTCCTGTACATTGTCAGACATCATTGTTGACTAAGGCCAGGATTATATCTAAGATAAGTGGCGTTTTGTTTTTTTCGGAAACTTTGTACCGTTATATTGTGAAAAACTGAGCCTTCTTGCAACGCACTTTATTAATGCATTCTTTGTTTACTTGTGTTAGTGTGTGTTTCGCGGGCTGGTTGGGCAGGTGACTCCGTTAGAAGATACCACGTAACAGAGGTTCTATCGAGAGCGTCTTCTGTAGGGACTACGCATATTTCCCACAGCGGGAATTGCGAGCGACGCGTGTTGCTACTTTTCATTTTTTTTTCTTAGCTGTGACGAGATGTGTTAGTGTCGTTTTCGTTATTTTTTTCCATTCTTTGATTTTCGATTTGTTTTGTTTGTATCTGTCCGCCTCTCCTTCCTTTCATTTATTTGTATACACCCTTTTTGTTTATAACAGTGTTGTGATTTGTTTTGATTTTTCGCAGTTATCATTGTAATTTTTTACAACATTAGATTTAGTTAAGCTTTATTTATCATTTGACTTCTGCGAACGTTTTCGGTTGTTATACATTCTTGTCTTTGTATTGTTTTCGTCTACTTGTTCATCATACACAGTCTATATATATACTTGGTCATGGACTATTATTGTTGATATGATGCACTTTTCAGATAGTGGTTATTTATGATCATATTATTATAAAGAAACAAGGTGATTATACAAGTTTTTGATTAAAAGACTTGTCTCCCACGGAGATTGGGATAGAATAAAGTGAAGTGAGTATACAAGTCTAGGATTACAGACTTGTCTCCCATTGAGGTTGGGATAAGGTAATTTATTCAATTTTTCAGGTGTAATCTCATATTATTAGACAGGATGTCTACATTAGATGTCTTTATTGAGCAAGGGAAATCCCTTGGCAAAACTGGTGACAAATTGGAAGAGTTTGCACTTGCTCAATATGCCAAGGCACAGAAGGCTGAAGAGAAAAGGATGCAAATGCAGTTGGACAGAGAAGCTGAAGATAGAAGAATACAGCAACAAAGAGAAGCTGAAGAGAGAAAACTTCAAGCTGCTGCTGAAGCTGAAAATAAAAGATAAGAAAGAGAAGCTGAAGAGAGAAAACTTCAAGCTGCTGCTGAGGAGAGAAAACTTCAAGCTGCTGCTGAGGAGAGAAAACTTCAAGCTGCTGCTGAGGAGAGAAAACTTCAAGCTGCTGCTGAGGAAAGGAAAGCAAAATTGGAACATGAGGAAAAACTATTAGCTTTGGAGTTGGAGAAATTAAAGGTGATGAATATGAGTGCTTCTCAATCAACTTCGGGTAAGATAAAGGAGAATACTTATAAGGTCAAATTACCTCCTTTCAACCCTCTTAAGGACGACATAACCTTCTACCTGGATAGATTCCAATTAACATGCGTAGCGCATAAGGTAGATAAGGAACAATATGTCGAACAACTGATGGGGTTACTTTCAGGTGAACCATTGAGTACTGTAATGGCAGTAGAGGAAACTGTTAGAACTAATTATGATGTTGTCAGGGCAACATTACTTAAGAGATATCAATTAAAAGAAGAAGATTATCGTCTTCGTTTTAAGACAATGCTACCAGAAACTGGAGTAGAGTTCTCTGACTTTATTACTAAGATTCGTCTTACATTCACACGTTGGATTGAGCTGTCTAAAACAGAAAAAAAACATATGAAGCCCTTATGGACTTATTACTTCGAGATAAAGTTATGTCATCGGTCAATGAGTCTTTCCTTGTTTTTTATTCATGAGCGTAAACCTAAAGACATAAAAGACATGGAAGAATACTGTTGCCAGTATGTAACTGCACATCCCCATGCTACTGTTAGCAATGCTAGGGTGAAAGAAGAATTGCCGGTTGCTTCTGCAGCACCATATGGCCCTAATTTTATGAATAAATTCCAAGGTGCTCAACACAACTTCAATAAGAAGAGCAATCGTAATTATGATCAGAATCAGGGTAACCCATCACATAATGGGTCTTCTTCAAAGAACTGGAGGCGATCTGATAGTCCTCGTTATTTCGGGTCCTATAATTATGGAAATTTGCGGAGAGGTAGTCACTATAGACACTTTCAAGGCTATCCTTCGCGGGGGCATCGTAACCAAACAGGTAAACACTATGATCATTGGGGTAATGACAATAGTGATTATGGAAACTGGGATTCGAACCAGAGCGGTGGTCAAGGTAGATCAAACTATGATAATTTCAGAGGGAATAATAATCGTGGTAGATCTCAGTACAAGAAAAAGAGATCACATCACCAGGGAAACTCTGTACAACAAGAGTCTCATGGTGTCAATAATCAGGTGAACGAGAATAAAAATTCTAATGCTGTCACTTGTGCAGCTTTTGACTTTGGGAGAGCATCTAAATGCACCCAATGCTCAACATTATTTGAACCAACCACGGTAACTACTTTGAGTTGTGGTCACCCTCTGCCCGCTCTCCCTGCTGCAATTGCGCATGACGGGAGAGGATCGCTTATCTTGCATAGAGGTCTCGTGGATGGTAACCCAGTCTCATTGCTTTTTGATTCTGGGTGCACTACTATTGGGGTTAAGCAATCGCTTATAGATCCTCGCTGTGCCACAGGGAAAATAGTTAAATGTGTAACATTTGGTGGCACAGTTGAAAAGTACTCGACCGCTATTATTCACATTGCTACTCCTTTCTTTACGGGAGATGTCCACGCGTGTCTTCTACCTAACCCTATTGCGGATCTTATAATCGGGCGTATTCACGGGGTTAAGGAATGCACCCCGCAACAAATTGCTGCCTGGGAAGAACAGAATATGCAAACAGCCAATGCTGTGGTAACAAGAGCACAAGCTCTTATTCCTCAAACTTCATCTACTGAAGTTAATGAAGTAGTTAGCCAAGATGATCACTTGGAGATTTCGCATGACTCGTTTGTGAAACTACAAGAAAAAGATCCTTCTTTAAAGAAATTCTTTCTTCTCGCTAAAAACGGTGATCCGAATCAGAATACAAATCGCAAATCATATATCACTATGAAGAATGGTATACTAGTGCGTATGGTACAACACTCAGACGCGACTATGCATTCTCAAATTCTCGTGCCCAAAAGTATGAGAGCTTTAATTCTTCAACATGCACACGATTCTCAGTGTGCTGGACACATGGGTTTTTCCCGAACTAAGTCGAGAGTTCTGGGATCTTTCTTTTGGCCATTTGTCAATAAAGACATACGAATTTATTGCCGTCTTGCAAAATATGTCAAGAGGTAAAGTCTAGAGGTCCACGGCATGCTGCGCCTATTCAGGCAGCAGACATTCCCATCCGGCCGTTTCAGAAAATGGCCATAGATATCATTGGCCCTTTTAAGACTAAATCGGCCAGGGGACATCAATTTATCCTTACGTGCGTTGATATGTGCACGCGTTGGCCAGAGGCTATTCCTCTTAAGAGCATTTCCACTGCTGATATCGCAGACGCTCTTTGGCTTATATTTTCTCGTTTAGGTTTTCCTGGGGAAATATTGTCAGACCATGGCACACAATTGATATCAGAGACAATGTCGCAGGTAATGTCTACTCTGCACATTAAGAGATCTCTGAGTAGTATTTATCACCCAATGTCTAATGGGTTAGTTGAGCGTCTTAATAGAACACTCAAGAACTTACTGGGGAAGATAACTGAGGATCATCCTCAGGATTGGGACAGGGTCCTACCCGCGGCTCTCTTTGCCTATAGGGAGGTCCCCAACGAACATACAGGATTTTCTCCTTTTGAACTTGTCTTTGGCGCGCGACCGCGCGGTCCTATGTCTTTGCTGCATGATCTTATAACTGCTGATAATATCGACAATGACACACAATCTTCATATGAGTATGTCATTGCTCTCAGAAAAAAAATTATTGAAGCATGCAAGCTAGCAACTTCATCATCCGAATTTGCTAAGGAAAAGGCAAGGCTATTTGCTAATAAGAAGAGACGCCTACGTCAACTTTGTCCTGGAGACAAAGCGTTTGTTTTACTTCCTTCTAGGGAGAACAGACTGCTTATTACATGGAAAGGTCCATATACTATAGTCTCGAAGATTTCCGATGTCGACTATGTTGTCGATATTGATGGAAGGCATAAAACCTTCCATATAAATATGCTTACGGAATATCATGAGCGACCAGACTATTTGCAGCCTATTTTTCAGGCGACGGACGATTCTCCAGTCCAACAAGGTCATATCTCATCCCTGTCGGTTATACAGGATGAGGAAACTACTTTTTCGGATGTTAACCTACCTCTTCCTATGATTCCACTTACTTCTACGGAATCATGGAGAAACGTCACTGTTTCTTCTAATTTGTCTTTTGAAGAACAGCGACAAATATCTTCTACGCTACAAGTATTTCAGGATGTCCTTACCGACATTCCTGGACACACACATGTCATTGAGCATGACATTATACTTACTGATCATACTCCGATCAGAGTAAGACCATACCCTATTCCTATTCATTTTCAAGCATAAGTCGAGAAAGAATTGGATGAAATGATACAATAATTAAAGATAATTGAACCATCCACCTCAGCATACTCTTCGTCCATGGTTATTGTTCGAAAGAAAGACAATAACATACGCCTTTGCGTAGATTATCGCAAATTAAACCAAGTTACGAAGTTCGATGCTGAACCTATGCCTTTATTAGAAGATCTACTTATTAGACTTTCTAACTCTCGATTCTTTACTAAGCTTGACTTATCAAAAGGCTATTGGCAAGTTCCGTTAACTGAACACGCCAAACCTTTCACTGCTTTCTCAACACCTAGGGGTTTGTTTCAGTGGAATTTTATGCCTTTCGGGCTTATGAACGCCCCGGCTACTTTCGTACGCATGATGCGTCGAATTCTCTCATATCGTTCAGATGTCATTGCATACTTAGATGACATCTGTCTTTTCAGTAATACTTGGGAAGATCACTATTTGGGGTTAAATGAATTACTGTCAACTCTACGCGAGCATAATTTGACTGCAAAACCCTCTAAAACCTTTGTTGGGTTTAGCGAAATTTCTTTCCTGGGTCATCGAGTTGGTCATGGTCTATTGAAGACAGAGGACCAAAACATTTCTAAGATATTAAATATCTCTGTGCCTAAAACAAAGAAACAAGTACGTAGTCTTTTGGGATTAATACAATTCTACGGAAGATTCATTAAGAATCTATCCTCTATCATGGCACCACTCTCAACCCTATTGAAGAAAGGGTCTCCTAACATGGTGCGCTGGTCTCAAGAATGTCAAGCTTCATTGGATCAGATTAAGAATTTGTTCTCATCCCCACCTATCTTAAGACTACCTATTGCTGATAAGACTTTTGTTCTTCGTAGTGACGCCTCATCCACAGGGATCGGAGCGGCACTAATGCAAGAGTATTCAGGAACTCTGCATCCTGTAATGTATATTTCTAGGAAACTGAATGCGGCAGAAAGGAATTATTCGGTTTTAGACCGTGAGTTGTTGGCTATGGTTTGGTCAATCCTTAAATTACAAAGATTCCTTCTTGGTGCGCATTTCATTGTGGAAACAGACCAAAAAGCTCTTACAGCTATTCAGTGTAAGAATTTGAAGAGCTCGAGATCTACTCGATATGCTATTGCTCTTCAACCTTTTCATTTCACGGTGCGAGCTATCCGTGGTCTGGATAATGTGATGGCAGACATACTGTCTAGATGCCCACATGAGTCCACTTAAGTCTTGTGTCCTAGTTTTTCCTGATACACTGCTAGACATATGTCTCTTCACTATACCTATATATTAACACATTTGTTGTCAACTTAGAGTTGTAAATTAATTGTTTTCTTTCTCTATTACCATCTTTAGTGTAATGGAGAAGGTTGAGTTGACATAATATAAAGGTCAAAAAAAAAATTAATGCGGCCACATGTAACATGTATTAGTAATTATAGTACATTATAGCATGTTGCTAATTGTGTTATTTATATTGTTCTCAGCGCAAACTAGTACCAGGTACGGAGTGCTTTTGAGAATCATGACGATGCTGCTTTCATGATCTTCGACATACAGAATTGATTTATACTTGGTGGATACCATCTTATAGTTGTTAGAGTATACACTTGAATTGTCATATGTATATAGAATAACTTTACAAATTTTGATTATGTCCATCCATTAGATGATAGTCATTATATAACATGATGCTTTTATAGATTTATATGTTTGTATGACTTTGCAAAATATGTTATCATTCGCATCACTATAACATTGCATTTTTTGATATGCATGTTATTTTTGTTAGCATCGCCAGATGTTTATTTGATGGTACCTTCCGGATATATTTTACTTCGAGAAAATATTTTCTCTTATTTTGTGAGGTGAACTTTTGTTCTCACTAGACGCGCTATTGTGCGTTGATTGGGTCTGACATTATGTCGTTATATTTATTGATCCTTTCATCGGCGCATCATTCATGCGTTATGAGCTTGTTGCATCTCGCTCATTGATGTATTTAAAAAAAAAAAAAAGTTTCATTTTTTTTTATCCGGAGGGGGTGGTAGTCTGTTGCCGTCATTTTTGTCGGTTCCAGAAGATGTAAATCTATTTAATATTTTTGATGGTCGAAGGTACAGAACTGTATGTTAACTCCCTGACACAGGTTGATTAGGGGTTACCTTCCCTGTGTTTATTCTTTCTTAAGACGGGATAGTTAACTGTTCTCAAATCTGTTCTGTCTACGCATGCGCTAGCTTTTAGCGCGAACCGAGCAGACTTCTGTCTATGAGTTATGAGCTGGTTTTCTGCCGGACGAAGATGTCCGTTGTTTCTTCTCTGCATTATCTGGGGGAAAGATAGTCTTGTGATCTTAGTGATTCTCCCCAGAGTTATTCTGTTCGTCTAGTATGACGACAGGTGTTATTTGTGTATTTCTCGGAATTCTGTCCAAGGTAAAATAACTTAATTATTATGCAAAGTTTGCAGAACATTGAGTATGAACCTGTGAGTAGCGCTCACAGTTCTTGTGATCCAGAGTCCATTTTGTGTGCTTAACGTAGCCAATTAGGTCTATTCGTTGAAGTACTTTAAAGAAGCACAATGAACGTATATTGATATGAAATCCGCAGGATGGCGTTACGTTTCAGCGTGGAAGATAATACATGCCTATGAAAAAAAAAGCACAGTAGTTTATCAACCATTATAAGGCCCGTCATTACGGCCTATAACTTTGAGCAGAAGAAGAAGTGCCTGGCAGGTGAAGCCAGGTGAAGTCTTGACTTTAGTTACAAGTTCACAGACTTCTATTAAGCAACTATATTTGTTAAGGACTACCTGACGCGTTCAGTCAGGGGCCCTGAGCTACAGTAGGAAAAGAATATGTTGTCAAGCCAGCGGTATTAACATCATACCTACGAGCTATACAAAACTGATGATGTTCGATATTCCTATTCATTACCACATATAAACAGTTGTTAAAGGACAGACCATTGTCGATAACGTCCTTATAGATGAGTGGTTCAAGCTTTATATGCCAGATGTTTTGCCAGTCATTTCCAATATATATGATGTCCTTGATTCTCGTCCATTTGACTGTAACTGTTGATGTCACTGTGTCACGTAAATAAATGGTTGAAAGTTCCAGCAGTTTCTACAATTACTGACTACTGCATGTGAGTGAGTGGGTGCCTTGTTTACCTATCAAAGATCCTAAACGCATTCGTGTCTCTACACACCCACATCACTTGTCAACCATACAACCTTCGAGTACCTCACATACAAGAAATGTCTGATGTTTGTATGTCAACATGACACCCTGTTAGCACCTCAACGCCTGGTGAGCTATTCATGCATAACAAAGCTGCTTGGCCCAGGTCGGACTGACTACAATCAGTATATGAAAATAGTATATTCATAAACCACTACAGCACGCGCTGGTGATTGCTTCTTGCTAGTCGTAGAGAAAACCGACAGCAGAGGTGGCCCCAGAATGGAAAAGTGAGTAACTTAGTGATGATTACATCACATGTGCACAGTGTGTATAGTATCATTTTGTGAGATAATTGTACTTTTATAATGTTAGTTCAGGCAAATCATTGCACTCGCGCCGTCCTGACAGATTTTCCCCATTAAAGTAACCAAAAGAATAACAGTGATTTCTAATCATATTCCCTGAGTTATACTGTGTAAAAGGAATTTCGCTGGATTAAACCAGCTGGGTCTCGAACAAGCCAAACCATTGCTTAAAACTTCACAAAAGGTGCCGGATCAAATATAAGTTAATAGTGCTCTGCCAATTGCAGCATTGTTCTTGACTTCTGAATTATCTTGGGAACACACCCTTGAGATAGAAGAGTCATTATCCTTCTATTTACAAGTCTTCCAAAAGTAATCTTGTGCGTAGGTAGACACCTTTGACGACCCATTTTAGATACTCTTGAGTTTTAGCCACTGGTGGACCATTACTGCAAATCAAAGGGGAGGCAAATCCAGTGACAATTTTTATCTGTCTGCGTTGGCAAAGTGTGTAGCAGATGGACAGGAAACACATTGCAAAAAGCTAGAATATATGTACCAACAATTGAAAGTTCAAAGCTGCAGTAGAATATATAATTTGACTTCGTCTATAATTGCAAAAGCTATCCTAGATATATTACGTTGTTTGCATAATTTAACACTGTAGATAGTATTCGAAAATACGCTTGTAATTTTACGAGTTCGACAGTGTCGTATTTTGTCATTTCTGCTCTTTCAGCACCAATACGTATTGGATGACCGTAGATAAACTACGGTAAGTGACACTAAGTAAATAATATTTAAATTATATATATATATATATATATATATATATATATATATATATATATATATATATATATATATATATATATATATATTGGCGAATGATGTGTGTAAAGTGCTGAAAGGCATCATATAAAACATTATTGGTACTGTATATATATATATATATATATAATATATATATATATATATATATATATATATATATATATATATATATATATATATATATAGATATAGATATATATATATATATATATATATATATATATATATATATATATATATATATATATATATATATATATATATATATATATATATATATATACAGTACCAATAATGTTTTATATGATGCCTTTCAGCACTTTACACACATCATTCGCCAAACCGTACACAGTTAAAAACGTTGCAACGTCGGATAGAATCAAACAAGTCCTAACATCTTATCTCCACTGTTTGGCGTTGAAGAAATCTTATGTCGTCATTTGCTATTGTTCATTCTTACTGTCACGGTTAGCCTTCCCTTAGCTCTGCAGTAGTGGTCCAACAGTGGCCAAAACTCAAGAGTAACTAATGTGGTTCTTCAAATGTATCTACCTTCGCACAAGATTACTCTTGGCACAGTTGTAGGTAGAAGGATAATGATGCTTCTACCTCAAGGTAGTTTTCACAAGATATTCAGAAAAGCGAGAACAATGCTGCATTGCCTGAGCACGTTAACTCTAGTATCTGCCATCAACTTTTGTGAAGGATAGGGTTATCTTATAATTCGTTAGCTCGTTCAAGCCCCCAGCTAAATTAACTCAGCGACTTTCTCATTATTATTTAGCTCTGGTTACGTGTATTTAAGAAACAGTCTGAGACATACGGATACAACACATTCAAAATGATTAAATCAACTTTAAATTTGAATAGATATAAATGACAAATTTGATAATCAATTAGGTTTTAACAGGTATTAAAAATTAAATAATTCTTTAACAAAAATTGGTCATCATCATATGATGTTAATGCTGATTAATATAAAGGAAAGTTTTACTTTGCAGCTTTTATTTGTACACTTAGCTGCTGGGGTTTCTGCTCCCGCTGGTGCTTTGGTTCTTCGCAGATAGATGACTGGATTGCTTGCGTCCCCGATCAAGATTAAGAGTTGCAGCACGTTCCAAGTAGAATCAGGAAGTAATAGCTAAGCTGGTCCCGCGTCTCTAAGACCCGTCTGATGATGGTGTCTAGCGTCGACTTCAGGCCACTTACATCCGCACTTTTTCCAGAAATAGTACACTCAACTGGTACCACCAACTAGTATGGCAAAAGAAGAGAAACAAATACCCTCTGAGTATTGAGTCTCCCGACACATACTTATGTGCCCCTCTTTTCATTCCACCATCCAATCTATCTCATAAGTTTTACCCTCTCTGAAAATTAATCTTAATTCCAGTGGGCTAAAAACTATCTTTACATTTAAAATGCATAGTTTTATATTTAACTTTAGTTGAAAATGTTAACAATATAGTTTGAATATGTTTACATTTACATCGGTTGAAAAGGTTGTCAACTTTCATTACAGTTAGAGTGAATATGTTTTACATTTACACTGGTTGACAAGGTTAATAATGTAACAAGTATGTACACCATTCCATTCATCATTCCCTCCTGCTCCATATGAAACGTGGGACTGCCTCTGCTTTTGGTTCTTTATAAGAAATACGCAATAAAGCAGTCACCAGCCCTGGCAGTGGTGTTTCATAAAATCATCATTCTATATGCTGAGGTTGCCAGCTTCAATGACTTGGACATCCTTAGAAATTTTCACATATTAATATTCACATGTCAATATATACGTATTAGTTCACAAGTTAATAATGAAAAAATATAGAATTCAAAATGTACAACTTACAACAATCTTTAGGCTCAAAGACTGCTGGCTCAGAGAAATAAAGGCACTTGTAGAGGCCTCTTACACTTGGTCTGGGGTGTTGTTACTTTAGCAATAAGTTCCCACTTTGACTTGTGCTTCAGTTCCCTCAGATTCCAGTTTATTCAGTGTTAAAATAGTAGAGTTTTCCTGGGCTGTAAGTCCTCAAGACGCTCAAACAAAGGTCCGGTCCGATAAATGAAAGCTGATTTTAGTCTAAACTGTGGCAAGGTCTGGTTGTCTTCTTGGTGCGAGGTGAATTTTCAAAGTGTTCTAAAACTGACTGAAGTGTCAGGTTATATTCCCCCCTTTCGTTCCTGGCACGTGTTGTTTACTATTAGACCAGGCCCCAATCATAAATGTAGTAATGTTTACATCTCATGTGCCGGCCAATTATTTCAAACATGCATTCTTAGGATGGGGTAATTCAAAATATGGAATGTCTCCCAAATATGGAATGAAAACATCCGATCCTCTCTCGGCAATGTTTTCTCACATACAACATCTTACTTTCATCTAAAGTAATGTCTTTGTAACAAGATGTGTAGGAAATGATATATCATTCGTTTCCGCCGAGTGCATGCCCACAAGTCGATAATTCATTGCGGGTCACTCCTAGGTAAACATGACACGCGGTCACTATACGAAAATTGACCAGGCCCATCTTGATTTTACCTGCGTCTTAATCTTTGCTAAGCCGATAAGCACAAATCAAACATGATCAATTATCACCGAAGAGGGTGTAAAATTTATAAGAAAATAGCTACTATCTGCTTGATAGTAGAGAAAGAGAAGGGCCGACCATGGAAATAGCAATTAATTTAGTACACAAAAACATGTAACTAAATACTTCCGGAGAGGATAAGAGATCGACGCAATTGTTATGTGACACTTACCCTTCGACAGTGGCATCGTCCGTGATGTTTCTTGTGTGGCATATCGCAGGAATAGAGATTTCATATACAATCATTCTAGCTCACAGTAGCTTGGTAAGTAAGTAATCGCTCTACGGTACAATTCGGAACTATTATTTATTTATTTTTTTAAAGTTTTGCCTCGTTTTGGCGAGGCGCATCCCGTTCAACCTAGTCGGTTATATTAGGGCGCATATCCAAACACAAAAGACCCTTAAGTCCGAACACCTGCAATGTAATTCGGAACTGGGGGGTTTGGGATGTCAGGTATTGGTAGTACCTCTGGTTAAGGAGCTGTCATGCCCTTTTCAGGGCAGCTCGGCCACCTTTGGTCCAAACCTGGCATTCAGCTCTCACCTGTGGCTCCTCGTAGCTGTCAGCATGCGACAGCGGCCACCCCCCTGGAAACGGCTTTGACAGGCCGGCTAAACTAGGTGAGGGTAGCCGACTGGTTATAAACCTTCGGTGAGTTAGGGTCTGCCTACCCATGCATGCGAAGACTGGATTCGGTAGACTGCGCGGAAGAAACCACCTGTTGGTTCAACGGGCATGACGGCGATTACCAGCAACGCGCTGTGGAGCGTAAGGAGCATGGCGAGGCACGTAGAAAGCCATGGTCATCCACTGCACCTGACTTCATCTCCAGTCGTCTTGACTTGTCTTGCCACTGGATTAAGATGGACCCAGGCGAGAGAGTGAGGTCGATGAATTGCGCAACTCTTCCTCACTTTAAACCAAATCACTGCGCAAGTCACTCTTTCATCCACTCATCCACTCATCCATCCACTCACAACAAGTCCTGTGGCGATGGGCGAGCGGCGAAGCGGCAGGCGTGGGTGAGCTGGCAGTCGTAGTCGCAGACCTACACACAGGCGGCTCAGGCCATATGGTCGTCTTCCACTGATCGGAGTAGCAGTGGGATTCGGCAGCCCCCTGAGTGACTGAGCAGCCCTCTTTAGGAAAGCACTGCTCACCTCCATGGCATGAGGAAGGGGCTAGAAAAGGTGCCCTAAACATTGCCTGCTCCACCATTACCTAACCAGCTTACCGCGGTTGGTGGGTACCCTACTTCAGCGGGCGACACATAAGAAAAAGAAAGGACAGATTTTTCCCCCTCATTCTAGGCGCATGGAATGTGCGCACTCTACTCGACAAAGACTTCAACAAAAACAGACCCGAGAGGCGAACTGCCCTGATTGGGAGAGAACTGGCCAGATACAACATTGACATAGCAGCACTGAGTGAAACTCGACTTGCAGGCGAGGGCCAACTTTGCGAAAAGGGTGCTGGTTATACATTCTATTGGAGCGGAAGAGGAACTGAAGAAAGACGAGAAGCAGGGGTTGGATTTGCAATCAAAACAGCAATTATTGGCAAGCTAGCGGAGCCCCCCAAGGGAATAAATGACCGACTCATGACGGTCAAGATCCCGCTGCTTTATGGAAGGAAACATGCCACCATCATTAGCGCGTATGCACCAACTATGACAAACCAGGATGATGTCAAGGATAAGTTTTACGAAGAACTACATGCAGTCATTGCATCAGTTCCCAAAGCAGATAAGCTTATTATTCTTGGTGACTTTAATGCAAGAGTAGGCTCAGATAACATCTCCTGGAATGGCACTATCGGAAAGTACGGCGTGGGTCGCTGTAACAGCAATGGACTTCTTCTCCTCCAGACTTGCGCAGAACATAACCTCCTTGTCACCAACACCATTTTTCGACTTCCTATCCGCAACAGGACCTCCTGGATGCACCCTCGCTCGAAGCATTGGCACCTAATTGACTATGTAATTGTTAGGAAGAAGGACAGGCAAGATGTCCGGGTGACCAAGTCCATGTGTGGTGCCGAATGCTGGACTGATCATCGCCTCATTGTGTCTAAACTTAAAATTCGTATCCAACCTGCCAGGCGCCCTGAGGGAAAGAAAACTCAAAAAAGGCTGGATATTACCAAACTAAAAAAGACAAAAATTAAACAGTCATTCACTGACACCCTAGAAGACCGTCTCAAATCTATCTCGTTAGACGGCCAAAGTGTGGAAACAAATTGGACAGCCCTAAGCGAGCAGATCTACAACACTGCTACAGAGGTCCTGGGTCCCGCCATCAAGAAACAAAATGACTGGTTTGATGAGAACTCAGATGATATAAAGCAGATGTTGGCTGAGAAACACCATCTCCATAAACCATATTTAAATGATCCAAAATCTACATCCAAGAAAGACGCTTTAAACAACATGCGTAGAATCGTCCAACATAAACTACGCCAGATGCGGGATTCATGGCTGAGTAATAACACTTTAATAATATTCTGAACCAGCCATCATCTATTAACGATGAAGCCATCAACCGACTGCCCCAAATTCCTATAAATGAAGCACTAGATGATATACCGACTTTTGAGGAGACCCAAAAAGCGATTCGTCAACTTTCTAGTGGAAAGGCCCCCGGCTCCGATTCAATTCCTGTTGAGGTCTATAAAGATGGCGGTACAGTTCTGATAGAGAAACTTCACATGATCTTCCAGCAAATGTGGCAGAGTGAAACCATCCCACACAATCTCAAGGATGCGTCAATTATACATCTTTATAAACGTAAAGGTAATCTCCAAGACTGTAACAATCATCGAGGCATCTCACTACTATCAATCGCTGGGAAGATATTTGCCAGAATCCTTCTTAATCGCCTTACGGCTCATCTTGACAAAGGTCTTCTACCTGAAAGTCAGTGTGGATTCCGGAAAGAACGTGGAACCACCGATATAGTGTTCGCTGCAAGACAGCTTCAAGAAAAATGCCAAGAACAGCACTGTGACCTGTACACAGCTTTCATCGACTTGACAAAGGCGTTCGACACGGTCAGTAGAGAGGGTCTATGGAAGATCATGGCAAAATACGGCTGCCCAAAGAAATTTATCTCAATAGTGCAGCAACTGCATGATGGAATGCAGGCTAGAGTTCAGGAAAACGGTGAGCTATCGGAGCCTTTCCCAGTCTCAAATGGAGTTAAACAAGGGTGTGTACTTGCACCGACTCTTTTCAGTATCATGTTTTCTGCTATGCTGACTGATGCTTTCAGAGACGGGGACACAGGAATCGACATCAGATATCGTATTGATGGAAAATTGTTTAACCTTAGGAGGCTTCAAGCAAAAACCAAGGTCAAATCACACACCATCAGGGATCTTCTGTTTGCTGACGATTGTGCCCTCAGTGCTGGCTCAGAGGCTGATCTGCAGCGTAGCGTTGATAGATTCTCCGAAGCCTGCTCCAACTTTGGGCTTACCATCAACACGGGGGAAAACAGAAATCATGTACCAACCAGCTCCTGGCACAATTTATACTGAGCCAGTCATCAAGGTAAATGGTGAGAAACTGAATGTTGTGAACAGGTTCACATACCTTGGTAGTACACTATCCCAGAATATCGTCATTGATGATGAGGTGAACACCAGGATCTCCAAAGCCAGCAGCACATTTGGCAGACTATACACCAACGTTTGGCATCGAAGTGGCATTAGTCTACAGACAAAGCTGAAGGTATACAGAGCTGCGGTGCTTCCAGTGCTGCTTTATGCATGTGAAACATGGACTGTATACAGGCGCCACGTAAAAAAGCTCAACCACTTCCATACAGTCTGTCTCAGGAAGATAATGAACATCAAATGGCAAGACAAGATCCCGGATACCGCCGTTCTTGACAGAGCTGGTATCCCTAGCATCGATACTATTCTGATGCAGTCACAGATTCGCTGGGCAGGTCATGTAGTCCGCATACCAGACCATCGACTGCCAAAGATACTCTTTTATGGTGAGATGCAGAAGGGTAGACGCTCCCATGGTGGCCAGAAAAAGCGCTTCAAAGACACGCTTAAGGCTTCATTAAAAACCTTTGACATAAACCCAGACACATGGGAAGCTGCTGCGCAAGACCGAACTGCCTGGCGCACATCTCTTCGTAAAGGTGCAGTGGCATGCGAATCATCCAGAAGAGCAGCAGCGGAACAGCGGAGACAAGCTAGAAAAGATCGTGAAATAAAACCTTCACATGAAGCAAACATTCCCTGCCCACACTGTCCGAGATCCTTCCAGGCCCGCATCGGGCTCATCAGTCACCTTCGTACTCATAGACTATCCTAACATCCTAATAATTGGATGAACAGAGTGGTCTTCATCACCTGTGATGGACGAACAACAAAAAATTCGGAACTATGTTGTTGTTGTTTTGATGAGTTGATGGGTGGAGATCGGGCACTCAACATCTGATCATTGTTGCCTCTTCTCGTTCCATCTTGGTCTATCCTGTTCAACCTGAAAGTTGGTTATAATTGGGGTATTTAGTGTCATTTTTATTACTAATTTTGTATTCAATTTAAATAACTGTTGTCTTTTGCAGTTGCTGATTTTTTTTTTTTTATATTAGTATTTTGTCAATTTTATTTTCTCTTTTGTATTGTTTCTAGATAACTATTGTCCTTTACACTTGGTTTTAATTTGTATTAGTATTTGTTCTTTTTGAGTTGTTGTCCCTTTTTTTTAATACCTTGTCTTTCCTTGTCCTATGAGTAGTTATTTTTTTTTGTTAATGCTTTGTTAGTTCTTGCTGCTTAATTTCTATTTAGTTGGATGATTTTCCTGAAGTTCTAACCTTATATTTTTTCCTTTGTTTTATGTATATATCTTTTAAGTATTGATTGGGCATATCTTGGGGCATCTATACTTAAAACCTTATCACCCTATCACCTGTTAAGTCTATATTGTGATTTCTATAGTAAGTTTTTAATTCAAGCCTTTGTTGTTCATACTTTTTACAGTGGATCAGGTAGTGGTCTATGTCATTCTCTTCCTGACATTCTTGGCAGTGTGGTTCCTCTACCATGAAGTATGCTGCACCGAGTCGGAGACGCCACAGTTTTTTGTTCGATGGTATCTTTAATTCTTCTCTGACCTGGCATGTCCTCGTTGGTTCTTTCAGCAGTTTGAACGCGTGTCTGCCTTTTCTACTTTCCTTCCATGTTGTCTTCCATTCCTCGTTTATAGTTTCCTTCACTTGGCTCTTGATCTCTGACCTCCCCAGTCCTGCTTCTATATTGTTTTTACTTGTTCTTCCCTTCTTGGCGTTCTGGTCTGCCAACTCGTTGCCAGCTATACCTATGTGTGCTGGAACCCACACTAGCCTTACACTACATCCTCTGTTCTCTAGTGATGTATTAATTGCTAGAATTTCTTCCTTTATGTCTGGCCGGCTACATTTACCTGGGTGTTCTAGTGCTTGTAGTGATGATAGTGAGTCTGTAAATATCGTAACAGCTTCTGGTGGGTTATCTTCGATTATTTCTAGACTTTTAAGAATTGCTACCATCTCTGCAGTAAAAATCGATGCCCCTTCCGTTACACTGTAGCTCTTTTTTATTCCCCATTGTGGTATTACAACTCCGGCACCTAGTTGCCCACTATCACCCTTGGATCCATCAGTGTAGACGGCCAGACTTTGTTTAGTTAGTTGCTCTATGAACTTTCTACTTATCATTTTGGCTTCCTTATCTTCTATGTTTTGTTTGATCTTTTCAGTAAGTGAGTAGTCTATGATTGGTGTTTTTAGTTCCCATGGTGGTATTTTGCTTCTGTATTTATTACTATTTTCAATTGTGTTTGATAGTTCTTTGAACTGCATTAGGTCTTCTATAGTTCTCCACCCTGTTGGATATCTATCTTTATTTAAGGGGACGTCCCATACACTTGGTTGGTTTTTGACAAATGCTTTATGTGCTGGGTGGGTCACTTCTTGTGCTACTTTACTCCAATAATTTAATCTCAGTTCTTTCCGTCTTAGACCAAGGGGAGGTATGCCGAGAGCTACTTCTAGAGCTTCTACTGGTGTCGATATAAATGCACCTGTAATGGTTCTCATGGCTGCATTTTGAATCCTGTCCAGTTTTGCTTTGTTAGAAGCTGCAGCTGAGTCATAGACTATGCTGGCATAATCCAGTTTCCCCCTGATGAAGGACTTGTAGAACATAAGCATTATTTTATTGCTGGCCCCCCATCCATTACCTTTTACAATCCTTAGTATATTTAGGGGTCCCCTACAGCTTTCTACCAAATTGTCTATATGTTTATTATAATTTAGTTGTTTATCTAAAGTTATGCCCAGAAATCTTGTTGTTGAGGAGGTACATATTTTCTGTCCTTTAATGGTTATATTGATTTTGTTATTTTTTTTTTTAAATTTCCTTTGCTTAAAATCATACCTACTGCTTTGTTTACATTAATTTGGAAGCCCCAACTTTTCATCCACTCTGAAACTTTGTCTATTTGATTTTGAAGTTTTTTGTAAACATGGTCCAAGTTTTTTCCAGATCGCCAAATGGCACAGTCATCTGCAAATTGTGATACTGCATTCTTTATGTCATTAAATTCATCTGCTAAATCATTTACAGCTATAGTGAAAATTGAAGGAGAGATCACTGATCCTTGAGGAATCCCATTCTGTTGTTCATATATTTCTGACCTATCATTATTCACCTGTACAGCAAAATACCTGTCCTGTAAAAAGTTTTCTAGATACCTATAGGTTTTACCAGTAATGCCAATCTTTTTCATTTTGTAAAGAGCTCCATCTCGCCAGCATTCATCATATGCTCTAGCTACATCTAGAAAGACTGCCACTGTTTTCTCTTTCCTCTTGAACCCTAGCTTTACATCATGTTCTAATCTTACAAGCTGGTCTACTGTACTTCTGTCTGCTCTAAACCCTGACTGGTTTGGGCTATATAACTGGTTTTTTTCTAGGTAGAATTTAACTCTTTTATTCACAACAGTTTCCAGTATTTTACCTAGTTGTGATGTTAAGGAGATAGGCCTATATGAACTTACATCATGGGCTTCCTTATTGGGTTTTAGAATGGGTACTATCATAGCTACTTTCCATGCTTTTGGTATCTTTCCTAAGTTCCAGATTTTGTTATAAAGTGAAGTTATTATGTTTATAGTTCTTTTGGGTACTTTCTTAAGGATTTCATAACTAAGTATATCTTGCCCTGAGGCAGTATTAGATTTATCTTTTATTGCATTAGTTACTTCTTCCTCTGTTATATCAGCATCTAAATAGTTTGTTTCATCTATCTGGTCTGGTAGTTCTTTTAAAAAATGTATCCTAAGTCTTTCTCTTCTCTCATTTTCTTCCTGTCCAAGGCTACTTTTTGCACTGACTTTATAGAAATACTCGGCAAGGGCATTAGCTTTTTCTTTATCTGTTTCTGCTCTCTTTGGTAGTTTGATTGTTGGCATTATTGTTTTCTTATTGTTCCCTTTGATTGCCTTAAGCTTTTTCCATACTTCTCTAATTTGAGTGCTAGGTTTAAGTGACTGACAAAACTCCTTCCAGTTAGTTTCTTTGGCTTTGAATATTATTCTGTTAGATTCATTCCTAATAAGTTTATACTTATCATAGTTTTCTTCTGTTCTGTTATTTCTATATTTTTGTAAGGCCCTTTTTCTTCTCTCATGAATTTCTGCACAGCTTTTATTCCACCAGGCAACTGGTTCTTTATTAATGTTATTTATTGGTTTAAGGTGTTGTGGCATATTTTTATTTGGTATATACTTTATTGCTATTTTCAGAATTTCATTGGTCAGTGTTTCTGCCCACAAGTCAGTATCATCTGATTCCATGTCTTTATATTCCATCACCTCCAGCTCTGATTGGAAAGCTTCCCAGTTTGCTTTTTTATAGTTGAAGGTAGGTTTCTCTGGTTCTGGGTTTGGAATGACATTTTCATGCATGGTTATTACAATGGGCAGATGATCTGAGTTTGTGTCTTGTAACACTTCCCAATTTACATTCGCTAGGTTGTTAGTTGCTATACTTATGTCTATTGCTGAGTCTGCCCTATTAGCTTGTGGATTAATTCTTGTTGCAGATCCATCATTTAGTATTAGTAGTTCATTGTTTTCTATGAAGTCAAGTAGGCATTTTCCTGCATTATCTGCATGTTGTCCACCCCAAGCACAATGATGGGAATTAAAATCGCCTACTATGATTGTTTTGGGGCCTAGTCTGGTGCTTATGGCTAGTATTTCTTCATCTTTAATTGTGCCATCTTTAGCATATACATTTAGAATTGTTAGATTGTTTGGTTCAGCTGCTATAGTAACCTGGATACCTTCTATATTGGTTGTATTAAATACTTCCCAGTCTATGATTTTAAATTTTTCGCTAACTAATACTGCGACACCTCCTCCTCTACCTTCTTTCCTATCGTGTCTAAGTATCTTAAAGCCCTTACAACTATATCTATTATTTGGGTTTAAATGGGTCTCTTGAAGAGCATATATATCAGTATTTCCTCCAGTCTCTGATAGTAGGGGTGTAAAAAATTTTTAATACCCCTACAATTCCACTGGATAATTCTAAATCTTTCTAAATTGAATTTTAACATCATCTAGTGTACCTTTTATTTTGGTTAACTATCAAATTTGCTCTTATTCTGCATTTCCTGTACTTGTGGACCCACTATCCATCAAGTTCTCAAGAAAAACCTTATTTAAACTTATCATTTTATTCCTAACTTTTTCCACTATGTATGGTAAAAGTGCCTCAACGTGACCTTTGATATTTTCTTCTAGGTTGACCACTTTCCTATTTTCATCCAATGCTACATTCCCTTCTCTCCCTATGTTAATCTCCTGCCTTTCACTTTCCATTCTTTTTAGTATTATTTCACTTTCTTCTTTTTGTTCAGACAGTTTGACTAGTATCATTTCATTTTCTTCTTTCAGTACAGTCAGTTTAGCTATATCCTGGGAAATTTGGTGCTGTATGGCTTTCACTTCTTGAAGCAATGCCTCTGCACTTTTCAGTGCACTTGTGTCATCCGAGGATGTAGTTGAATCATCTGACTGGTTTTTTTGGTACTCTTTTATTACTTTCTAACTTGTTCTTACTTTCTTTTGCCATCTGTGACTTAAGCATTTTGACATCTTCTTGCACACTCTTAATTTCTGTTATAACTTTATTGTTCGTATAAGTATCATTTTCTTTTAATTCTTTAATGACCGTTTTGAAAGGGGTTTGGGTTGTTATAGCTACCCTCAATGCTTTTTTGGTCTGCTGATATACTGGGCAGCCCTGGAATCTGGCGCTATGGTTTCCTTTGCAATTAATGCATTTTCTGTTTGCATTATCCTTTTTATAGTCAGTATCTGACTTTGCCTTTTCGCATTGCGTGAAAGGGTGTGCCCCCGCACAAAACCTACATACTGCCTTCCCCCTGCAAGTGTGGCGCCCATGACCAAACTTCATGCAGTTGGAGCACTGCAACACTGGGGGAATGAAGGCTTCTGTGTTTTTTTTTGTGTTTTCCCAAATAGTACCGTCTTGGGGGGTTCCCTACCTTCTGTTGTTATCACTACCACTGGGGTAACGATACTCCCTTTCACCATTATTCTGTCCACGTGTACCAGCTTTATGTCTGGGTTATGTTTTGCGAGGATGTTCATAACTTCCTCGCTTGAAAGGGTAGTGTTTATTCCTTTTAACACACATCTACTGGTCACTTTTGCTAGCTCTATCTTTACTTCTATGTCGTGTGCAAGAGTCACTGTTTTTGCTTCTACTTTGAGTTCCTCTATCATCTCTTTTATTCTGTCACTCTGATTTGGGATAATTATTATGCCAAAATGGGTTTTTGAAATTTTGGCTATCGCCTTTTTGCCTACCACAGGATCAAGGATGTTTATAATTTTGTCTTCATCTAATGCCTTGATCTTGACAGCCTCACCAGCTACTTGCGTTATTTTTAAACGACATATGTTTACTACATCTTTATTTTTGGGAGCTGCCTGGGTTGCTAGATGTCTTGAGTCTTTTTTGGTACTTTCATTGCTATTTTTTTGGTTAGTATTTTCTTCTAGTTTATCATGCCTGGTGTCCCTACCTTGGTTTTTAACTGCTTCTGCCAACGTTTTGCCTTCCTTTGTTGTTTTTACTTCTGAGCCTCCTTTCAGTTTATCCCCTCTGCTTTCATGACTTGTTTTGTCCGCGTTTACCTGGCTGTCCTGATTATCCTTTTCCCTGGGTCCTTTCTTTCCGTTCGCTGTGCTGGTTCCTGATCTTTCTCCTTTGTTGATTCTGCTTTTTGTTGTTTTTCCTTCCGCGCCTCCTTCCCGATTTTCCATTATTGTTTTACTCGTGTCCTTTAGTTCTGTTTTTCTGATTTCAGGGTTCATGGTCCTGTTTCTTTCTGTCCGGTTTAAAGTTTTGTCTTTTTCTGGAGTTTTGGCCATCGCTTTCCTTCCTCGGACTGTTTTCTGGGGAATACTACCATTGGTTATTTTCCCTGTCTTTTAGTATGCTACTATTTGTTGTCTTTGAATTATATTCTGATGATTGAATATTATATGTAATCTTTGGCTTTTGGTTTATTTTGTTATATATATATCTTTATCCCACTACGATTCTTAAATTAAATAGTCCCCTAATACTTAACCTTAACTACAGTAGGCCTACTCTAATACTATCAACAAAAGTATAAATTGTTCACCACTTAAATATGTCTTTCAAGATGGCTGCCTGATCTCACTCAAAGAATTGCCACGTGGCGCTATTTAATTTCTATTATTTTAATTTCTAAAATTAACTGCAATAAGCTAACACTGAAGATGGATAAAAATATCAACTTATCTGATAACTTGTGTAGTTCTAAGGATGTCTTCACTGTGTCTCGTCCTAAAAAGGACGTATCAAGCTTGTGTGGTTTGAGGTAAGCAAAAATGCGTGTTACCCCTGTAGTGATGTCGGCGGAAAACTGGTCCCTTCATTTCCAACTGGTTATCGAATTCGGAACTACGTTTTGTCACTGCTATATATATATCGAACGTGTCCATTTGTGCTCCGAATGCAAACTGTTTCATTTGCCGAAAGCCACCTTTGATGTTAGGTGACCTTCCCTTGTGAATTCATGAATCTGTTCTATGCTATTGCTTGTACAATGAGCTGCATTATTATGCTGGGAGTGGGGGTGTTGGGGGGGGGGGGGCTGCTATTGAAGTCACTGCTATCCGGATTTGTATTACTGATAAATTGGATCGCATTTCTAGGGAACACGCTGATTTATTAAATGGGTTGTTTTTCCTTTGATGGGTTGGATGTCTAGCACCTTATCTTTTAATTTTACCCCTTTCTTTCCCATAATCTCTCTTTTCTTTCATTTTCAACCACATTTGGTCTTTCATCGTTGTTCAAGTAGTGTTTTAATCACGACTGGACTTTAAACTGTAATCTTTATTACTCGCGACTTCTATCTAAAGTGTAACTTAATGCTCCTTTGATTCAGGTTCCCACATTGATAAACACATCTGGTTTCATCATAATCTTGGGAAACTATAGAATGATTTCTTTTGATACGTAGGTCACAATGCAGATATCTTCAGACATACCACTTTGGAGTATTGAGCATTTTGAAAGACTTGCGGCTGACACCCCATGGTAGTCTATTCATGGCTAAATCGCTGTTTAAACACACGACGGTCATTACGCACAATACAATGGACGCACGCAAACAATAGACTCAGGGCGTGGGACATCAAAAGGCCCCTTGACACGGGCTACCACCTTTGTTTCCAGATGTTAGCCGACAGTAGAAGGATAGGAATCTTAGACATGAAAAAGGAAGATTAAAGGTCGCCGCACGCATGAGAAAACAAAGTTGACGCGGAGGGCTTTGTGAACGAGGGCGGGTGGTTCTTCTTGCATTGGCCAGCCAGTTGTCAAACTCCGGTTTGCAACGCTGCAAGGCATTGAAAGTTTGTGGCGAATAGCCCACCAACTTTTAACCTGACAGGGGACAAGAGAGATCCAAGGTCTGAGCTACAAGATGGATATCTCGCTATTGGTTTAGAGGCGGAGTTTCACGTAACAAGTACGATGTGGGAACATATGGGCGATTTAGGAATACAATGTACTGCGGAGTTCATTAGAGATCAGTACAGTTTCAGTACAGCATGGTGTAGAGCATTTCCCAGACGCCTAGCCTTATTAGACGTGTTAATTCCTGGGTGGATATTGAAATTCATATCTCTTGAATTTATAGTGTTCTTAAAGGAATTCGCAAAAGGGAAAAAGGAGTCTAACAGAAGTCTGAGTCGACATATTACATGTTAAACGTCTAACCAGAAATAAACTAGCACAGTGTACGTCTGGATAGTGGAATTCGACATTAGGACATCCCTAATTTCCTCAGATAAGAAAGAAGAATTCTCGCCCTCGTTTAAAAGGTGGTCGCAGCATTTTTATTCACCTTTTTTCAAGAGCGAATTTTGAGAATCAAGATTCCATATTAACAAGTTGATTAGAGATTCAAATTTCAAGTTCAACTCACTCACAAGAGCGCATTTTGAGAATCAAAATTCTATATTTACATGTTGATTCTCATATTTATACCAAGTGCAACGCACTCTTAAGAACATTTTATGAAGCAGACTCCATAGTCACAAGTTGAGTCGGATACACAGATATCCAGTGCAACTTACTCCAAAGCGTATATTAAGAATCCAGCGTACATACTCAAGTTGATGAGTCTACATACCATGATCGTTCCGGAACGATCTCCCCTTCGGAGATTAGACAACAGACACGTTTAATACGACAACTGTCAACATTTTATCAACACTACAGAGATATTGTCAAACATTGAAGGACTGTATATCGTCAACGTTCTCAGAACAACAAAAGTTATCATCAAAACGTCCTCGTCTTAGAGTCTTATGGCTCAACATAACTTATATTTAAATAAATATTAGACAAACATAAAGGTATGTTTTCAGGCACTCGTAAGAAATAAAGAAGTAAAACACTAGACAACCGAAAAACAACAGACGTGAGTGGCTTACAAGGATTCGAACCCTGGACCTTCCGTACGACAAAAAAGCCTAGGTATACAAGCGAATCACACTATCCTCCCGGCCAGCTAGGCATCCCCAAAAAAAGATGCTTTACTGATCGGTCATTAGTGCGAAACACAAGACAACACCGGAAGTTTACAATGGGCAGCTTAGCCTTATTAATGACGCAATCACTTCTGTCGTTCCCCTATTATACAGTATATGTCAGTCCGTCCACACAAGACAAAGACCTTGATACTTTGTCTAGTAAATGATAGAAGACTTAAGAACAGTAAAGCATCTTTTTTTTGGGGGGATGCCTAGCTGGCCGGGAGGATAGTGTGATTCGCTTGTATAGCTAGGCGGTGTTGTCGTACGGAAGGTACGGGGTTCGAATCCTGGGTAAGCCACTCACGTCTGTTGTTTTTCTGTTGTCTAGTGTTCTACTTCTTTATTTCTTACGAGTGCCTGAAAACATACCTTTATGTTTGTCTAATATTTATTTACTGTTTACAGGCCTCGGGTTTCCCTTCCTTATATGTTATAAATGTTTATACAATACCAGAAACCTACCCTCTGTTCTATACTACTGTTCTTAAGTCTTCTATCATTTACTAGACACAGTATCAAGGTCTTTGTCTTGTGTGGACTGACATATACTGTATAATAGGGGAACGACAGAAGTGATCGCGTCATTAATAAGGCTAAGCTGCCCATTGTAAACTTCCGGTGTTGTCTTGTGTTTCGCACTAATGACCGGTCAGTAAAGCATCTTTTTTTGGGGATGCCTAGCTGGCCGGGAGGATAGTGTGATTCGCTTGTATAGCTAGGCGGTGTTGTCGTACGGAAGGTCCGGGGTTCGAATCCTGGGTAAGCCACTCACGTCTGTTGTTTTTCTGTTGTCTAGTGTTCTACTTCTTTATTTCTTACGAGTGCCTGAAATCATAGCTTTATGTTTGTCTAATATTTATTTACTGTTTACAGGCCTCGGGTTTCCCTTCCTTATATGTTAACTTATATCTACCTTGGACATTCTATGCATACATGTAAATCATTCTACTCGGGAGAAGCATTTAGAGACACATGGACTGTGTAAATTACTCATCATTTTGGAAACAAGTATCATATCATATCATCATTTCGCTTTACATAGGTTCATTCTTCTATTTAATTTACTACAATATTAATATCTCATTTGTGTGTTTTTGTGTGAATCGTCGTTCACCATCATCACGTTCTAATTACTACTAACCCTGTATGTGTAGATATTTAATTAATAAACCAAATAATCGTTTGATTATTATCTAGTTCGTTAACGTATCACTCGTGCTGTCGGTGTTACTTGTTTACTCATATGTAAATTTCTATATTCAGAGGAGGTTGGGGGCTCTTTCTGTTACGGGATCTAAGGGCAGAAGCTAAGGTCGTGGGGGAACAGAACTCTTTCAACAATTCGATAGAAAACACTGTCCAGTGGAAAGTATTCGCATTCTCTTCTTCTTGCCCTTATCTCGAATAGGTCTCTTTCTTTCTTAACGAGCCAATTTCTGGAGATCTTCTTCATAATATTTCATAGACTATTTCCGGCGAAAACTACTGTTGTAGTTGCCCCAATATAAACTATAAGACAAGCGGAAAACAGGTTGCAAACAATATTACGCTAGTAAGAGACAAGCAAGGAAATATCATGACCACAGCACAGGGGCAGGAAACAAGATGGGCAGAGCCCTTCGGAGAAACACTAAATAAGGAACCACCAGAGACTCAGCTGAACGCTCCTGAGACTGAAAATGATCTAGACGTAAATACAGACATCCCAGGAACAGAAAAAATCATCACAGCTTTCAAAGAATGGAAAAGCTCCTGGTCACGACAATTTAAATGCTGAGTTATTCAAGGCAGATCCTGAACTAGCAGCAGAACTTTTAGAACCACTATTTGCACAAGTCTGGAAAACAGAGACAACACCATCAGAGTGGAGTGAAGGAATAATTGTCAAATTGCCCAAGAAGGGTGACCTTGCTGACTGCAACAACTGGAGAGGAATTACTCTCTTCTCAGTTCCCATTAAAATACTAGGCAGGATAATTATCCAGAGAATTTCAAAAGCAGTAGACCACACACTAAGGAAAGAACAAGCAGGATTCCGAAAGGAAAAGATGTGCAACTCATATATTCACCCTCAGGAGCATTACAGAGCGATGCTGGGAATGGCAGAGACAGCTATATATTAACTTTGTTGATTTTGAAAATGCTTTTGACATCATTCACAGGGACAGCCTATGGAAAATAGTAAGGACTTATGGAATTCCCAGCTGCATTGTTGTTGCAGAGTGAAGATAATTTGCCTATTTGAAATTTTCTGTCCACCCTGTATATTGCTTTTTATCTGTCTATCCTTAGTTTTGTTTATCACGCACTACCTTTCCCACCCTAACTCAGGTCCTAACTCAGGTGAAGCTTCGGTTAACCAGCGTCCATATCTGTTAGGATTTTCCAGACTCGGTTTCTAGATATTTATGGCCTGTCCTCTGTCCCATTGTTAATACTTTTGAGCTCGGAACCACAGCACGTACAATCGTGATATTCAATATGCAAACTAATTTGCGGCGATACTTTTACATATCGTGGGAACTTTAAAAATGTAGCGGGCAAATCGAAAATAATTCTTTCTTTCTTAAAGAAACTAGATTTAGACTTCACTTGGTGTTCAGTATACTGAAGAAACAAGACGCACTTCTTAGTCTTGTAAAGTAAAACTGTGCATAGGAAGACTTGAGTTAAACAAACAAAGTGCCCTCTAGTTTATTAACTTGCAGACTAAATTCCTGTGTGGGTATGTATTCGCTTTTCTATTATAATATATAGAAATTAGCTCAGATATATAGATTTGAAATACATTAATATCATGGGGAAACTCTAAGTGTTGTATTTTAAATGGATATTACTTTACTGTGTATGTTTCATAAATGGTTACCCACGTTCATGTATTTTCACATGTATTTTAACGGGATATTACGTTACAATGTTTGTATTACAATGATCATATTATTTTTCCAATGTTTGTAACATTAATAATGTATGAGAATTTTATTATGAGTGCTGGAAGGAATGAACGGTGAAAGGAAAGAAGGATTCTGTAGCGGACCCTCATGTGACCTTGTCTGACCGAGGCGGGAGCAAAACAGCTGTCTTGTTATTGTGTACGTTCGCATCCTGGCTAGTTGAATTCATTCATCGCAGACAGGAATGTTTAACAATGGACTGACCTATTTTAGGAACAAGACGGAAAGACGCATGTATTGATACCAAATACGCTGGACACTACTTAAATTGTTACTGTAGTAATCTGCGTGTTGCAGCAGAAAAGTAGTTACACGTGTATTTTTGTTTAGTCTAATAGATATATGCAGTGCAAATCTTGTCTCCTATTGCTGAAAAGAGGTTACCTAGCCCTTCCAGTGGCCATATAGTCCTCGTCCACCAGTCACAATAATTCCCTTCAATTAATTCAATTATTTCAAAGATTCTCAACACCAGACATCACCATTACCAATGTCACAGAGAGTTTATTGATCATAAATTGCCTATATCCTCTTCTTTTTCTTTCACCCGTATCCTCTATTTTATTATCACTCTTTACATTTTTCCTGTATTTTTCGCATCCATTCGTTTGCGAAAAATATTTTCTTCCCCATTCCATAAATTATAATTTCTAGTTTACACAACAATGTAGCTATAAGGAATTTAATTTTACTGCTAAATAATCAGACGGGAACTATTTTTCTAAACTAACTTATAAATGCTAGATGCCTCATGAGTGTTGACGGAATACGTATGTATTCCTAATTCATGTGGATTGATGATTTTTTAATATAACTTATTGCACGGGAAGTTTTAAATGATAAGTCAAGCTGTACGCTTGCATTTTAAAAACGTAAGTTATATTGAGTACATAATATGTAACATATTTCATATGTGTTTTTTTCTTTATTCAGTGAATACTGGGGTGACCCAATCTTTGCCAGCGTTAGTACAGAGTAAATACCTGTGAAGAACTAACCCATTTTCCTTAGAGTGACTTGGTGCAAAATCTTTACGAGTACTTTAAAGGATGAATGAAGAAACAGGCCTATCGCGCCATATTAAATTCTTCCTGAGAAAAACTCTAGTACATTTTTAGCCTGTGTGGCAAGTAACTTATTAACGCCAGTAACATTCCGACGGAGTTTGACAAGTGATGTGGTGACCGATTATAGTTCTAGCCTGAAAGAACCCACCGACCTGACATTCCTTATTTCTAGAAACTAAGCTAGTGACACTGCTTGCTATTAACGTTCGTACCTGGAAAATTTTATGTGACTTAAACAGACATTCGACAAATAAGCACCCCCCAAGGAATCGTTCCCTGAAGCAGAGAATTCAACCCGTCTTTTTTGGAACTGGGGATTTCTTGGTCAAGGCTGCCATTGACGATTCTGTAGGTAAATGTCCTGAAAAATTGTATTTCCCAGAAGTGGCTACCAAAGCTGTGAGTATGAGCAACTGCACGTGATCACTGCTGAATGAATAGAGTGAATGCAGGACTGAGTGATTTCTTAATTGTTGTAATGTGGCACCCATTTTGCTGCCTGAATTCCTTTATGCAAGTTATTGCTAACAATATTTACCCTTAGAATAAAGCAGAGTATCAAGTCTGTCCATACCTTAAAAGGGGGAAACCATAGACTCAATCATATGCATCTGTAACTCCTTGGGGTTATCACTTTTCTCTAACGGGACTGTGAGCTATATATATATCCAGGGGAGGACCATACAAACGGGTCTATCACTATTGTAGCATTCCTTGATTTTTATGGCTATGTGTATGCTATTGATGTATGTTATGTGTTGTGATGTAAGTTTACTATGATAATTAAACTATACCTACATTTATTTCAGTGTGGTGGTCAGTTCGTTCCCATAATATCTATATAATCATTGTTATAGTTTTTTCCCACGTCTGTGTGTCTAACTGTTGTCACTTGTATGTGCGGGCACATGAGTGGATAGATATATATTAATATACATATTTTTTATAGACTGCCTGACTCCTTTTGATCTGTTGTAGAAGATAGGCGGAAAGAGAGAGAGAGATTCTCGATTTCCGGGACAGCCTCTATAAATTTCTACCATCTCACTCGTGGAACTCTATTTCTATTATCACCTCTCACTGTGACTATCACTCATTCTAACCTATTCAGAAGGGACCAACCCAAGTCTTAATTCCCCTATCAAAAATCTACGACAGAATGGTGGCTCGTTTTTCTGGGAATTGAACTCTAGTCCTGAGCAAATACGAATATCAGCTCGTTTGCAGAATTAATTTTCTTTATTCTGATATAGAGTAAGAGTGTGATGTCTTGTGAGTTTGGTATCTTTTAAAAAAAATGATCCCCTAGACGTATCGATCTGTTTATTGGCGTGCTGACCACACAATTAATAATTGTTTTTATCCACAGCATTTTGAGCATTATACATTTGAGTTACAGGTTGATTTTGTCGGAATATATGTTAATTACTGATTTTGTAATACTAAACGCTGGTAAAGTTTGTGAGTGTATAACATTCACAGGGTTCTGAAGCAGGAAGGTGTTTGAACTAAGTTAAGGAGTGCGTTTCGGACTATTTGTCCAGATTAATTGCCTCCCTTACCCTAACTGTCTTCAGTGATAAACTTGATAGTGGATTAAAAATTAAGGGAATTTTTATTTCTCTTTAAATTTTTGCAAATTATTTTGTTTCCACTGTAGAAACTTATTTTTTCAGTGAGTAATCCTAACTACCATTTATTTGGCGTAGTCGTCTGCATTAGGTGCTTTATTGCCGGTTAATAGCGGCGATAGTTAGACACTATACTATATTTTGAAGGAGGTATCCCAGGTTAAAGAATATTATCTTTTTGATTTTTTGTAATTTCTCGCAAGTGGTAGAAACCAGTGTATCATTTTCTTCTTTTTCTTTCTCGACTAGTCCCAGTCAGCTATCTACTACGGCCGAGAGGGCAAAACTGAGACAGATTCTCATGGATGAGGCAAGAGAAGAAGGTTTGGACGGAGAAGAAGAGAAAGCTTTTGTCAGAGACGAACTTGAGAGATATGACGCGAAGAGGAAAGAAGAAGAAGCTAGGAGGAAGGAAGAAGCAGACCGTCTATTACAGCAGAAGAAGATTGAGGAAGAAATGGAAATTCGCAGGGCGAACGAACGAGAGAAGGAGAGACAGCATGAGGAACGAGAGAAGGAGAGACAGCATGAGGAAAGAGAGAAGGAGAGACAGCATGAGGAAAGAGAGAAGGAGAAGGAGAGACAGCATGAGGAAAGAGAGAAGGAGAGACAGCATGAGTTGGCTCTTAAAACTCTAGAATTCCAAAGTCCTTGCGCTGCCTCTACCTCCAGCAATGGAAAGTCTTCTCCTCATTCTTCCTTAACTGATTATTCTAGCACTCAATCTACTCACCTCACTGCTATGTCTTTTGCGCTAGAATCTTTCCCTTGTCCAAATGAGAAGATTGAAACGTATCTAGAAAAATTTGAGAAAATTGCAACTCTGTACGGTTTAGAGGGGTCGCGCTGGAATATGATGCTTTCTCAGTCTTTGAAAAGTAGTGCGTATGATGTTTACGCCAAACTGGAAAGCAGCCAACAAGACAATTACGACATGTTGAAGAAAGCTTTGCTTGAGCGTTTTGAAATGAATGCTCGCAAATTTTTGCAACTGTTTCGCAACAGCAGGAAGGAGAACTCTGAAACTTTTCAGCAGTTCTCATCTCGTTTAAAGGGATACTTGACAAAGTGCCTTGAGCTTTCGCAGCTCCCCTCTACCTATGAAGGTCTGGAGGAATTTGTTTTAACAGGACAAATAAAGAACACTTTGTCTGCTGATACCCGGAGAATTTTAGCTGAGCAAGGTGCAGAAAAGCTTGAAGACATTTTGGAAAAGTCTGAGCGATATCAAAATGCGCTGGCTGAACTGCCGGCCACAAAACGTAAAACGATAGAAGAGCATTTTCGAAAGAATAATCTAGAGCAATCTTCTCATGCTTCTAATCAGAATAACCACAGAGAAACTGGACCTCAAAACCCCCCTCCTGAAAAATCCAAGTTCTACAAAAACAAGTACCCCAACCAATGTAAACAGTCTGATCAACCCGACCGTCCTTCATGGCAGCGCAGCCAGAAAAGACAAGGTGGCAAAGGAAGAACTCCTGCGCACGGGACTGATGATCAGAGTGAGCACACCGAGCCTAAACGCATCGGATGCTTATTAACAGTCTCGCAAGGCGGAATTATTGACAGTGATTCTCAACCTGTTGGGGATACACCCTCAACGCGAGGTACTGTTATTTTGAACGGTTCTCAAACTTCTTGTTTATTTGACACGGGGCTTTCTTATGATTGCATTGTCGCCAGAAACCTGGTTAAACCCGGTCAAGAAACAGCAGAGACCGTCCAATTTTGTGGAGTTCGTAAGAATGATGCACCTACAGCGCTTCCCATCGCATTGGTGGAGATCCACTCCGATTTTGTCAGAGGCGTGATCAAAGTGTCTGTTATGGATGATCCCATCTACCCAGTCATACTTGGCGGTAGATACGTGTTTATTGGGAAACCGGAAGAGCCGATTGTGGCAGCAGTAACTACAAGATGGCAAACCAAGAAGGAACGGGAACCTGCGCCTAATTTGTTACCCATGGAACTTAAAGAAGCGCAACGAAAGGACCCTACTTTGGCACCCTGCTTTAGGAAACTGCCCATGGCTAACGAATCCAGACAGCACGGGGACATTTTTTCTAAGGATGGCGTACTTTATCGCAGAACGGGCAAGCCTGACCAAGGTTACAACCAGCTCCTAGTACCAAAACAGTACAGAAGCCAAATCCTAGAAATGGGGCACTCTCTTCCCTTCAGCGGAGATATGGGACAGAACGCCACAAACCAACGGATAACCACTCACTATTGGTGGCCAGGAGTAAACACTGATATTATCAGGTATGTCAAATCCTGTGCCCAGTGCCAACGTGTGCCATCCAAGCAACGGGCACCCCCAGTCTCTTTGGGTGAAATGCCAATAGTGGGAACACCATTCGAACGGGTTGTGATCGACATTTTAGACCCATAGAAAGGAGTAAAAGAAGGAACAGGTTTATCCTGACCTTAGTCAATACATGTACTTTATGGGCAGAAGCTATCCCGCTAACATGCGCAGATGCCAAGCATGTTGCAGAAGCCCTCGTGCAGATTTTCTCTCGGTTGGGATTTCCTCAGCAAGTGTTGACGGATAACGGATCTCCATAATGAAACCTATTGATGGATGAGATCGTGAAGATCTTGAGGACCAAACACATCTATACAAAGCCATATTTTCTGGCCGGAAATGGGCTCGTGGAACCTGTTAACGGAAACCTCAACATGATGCTAAGTAAACTGGCACAAGTGAAACCTGACGATTGGGATCTTTGTATTCCTGCAGCTTTATTTGGCTACAGAGAATCTCCTCATACGTCCACAGGATTTCCGCCAGCTACGCTTTTATTCGGCAGACCCATTAAGGGCCCGCTTGAAGCCTTACTTTGGTCGCTGACAGACCAGAAGGCTGATGAGACAGTTGTCTCAGCAAGTAAATACGTGTCGGAGTTAAAGGAAAGGTTGAAACTAGGATGAGAGCTAGCAACGACTAACTTTAAGCTAGCACGCACAAAGCACGCTAACCGATACAGGAAGGTCGCGAAAGAAAGAGAACTGGAAGCAGGAGAGAAAGTTTTGGTGTTACTCCCTACCGGAAACAACCAACTGAGAATCGGATGGCAAGGGCCGTTTACCGTCCTGAAAAAGATTTCTAAGGCTAACTACCAGATCTCTATTCAAGGAAAGGAAAAGGTTTTCCATTTAAATCTGTTAAAGAGATACTTGGAAAAACCAGCGCCAACTTCCGACCATCTCCTAACGATCGCCAAAGCTGACGAAGATGACGATAGTGGCAGGGAAATTCTACTGCACATACATGAAATCTTTCAAAAATGTCAAAAGCGGTGACGCTCTTTCAAGCGTGCATGGGAGACATTCCAGAGACAGGAAACTTTGGGAGTAGACTTGAGTAGGAATTGGAGAGAGATGGAGGGGGAAGATGAGAGGGAAGAAGACAGACACCCTGAAGCAACGGATATAGGAAATTTATTTCCATAACGTAGACATGGAGTGATTCCATATTTTAAAGGGGGGAACATTCTGTCACAGAGAGTTTATTGATCATAAATTGCATATATCCTCTTCTTTTTCTTTCACCCGTATCCTCTATTTTATTATCACTCTTTACCTTTATCATGTATTTTTCGCATTTGTTCGTTTGCGAAAAATATTTTCTTCCCCATTCTCAACTTTACCGTTTTCTTTCTCACACTGGTAAACGCATTTATGACATAACGTGTCCGAGAGAGAGCGTTAAAATGCATTCTATTGCATTAGGTGTCAGTGGACGAAACTGTGAATATATTCGTCTGGCCAGACATAGGAGCAGACATATGTCTACAGCATTCCCTGCACCAGACGGCAAAACACTGTGAATATTCGCTTTCGCCAGACCTATAGGCGACAAATTTGTCTGCATTTTTACCTGCCACAACGAGTTGCATCGGCTGAGCGCTCAGTGAGGCGCGATAGCCGACATCTCCTCGGCGCAGTTTGAGACATTTGTCTGGAAATCCCAGCTGACAAGGCACTCACTGTTGGCCTGGTCAGCGTGAGGTGTGAAAACGCACGAGTGTCAGTTCATGGTAGTCTTCTAGTTGATGTAAGAAGTTATAGACGGAAAGGGGAGATTATTTCGTTTGGCGAAATAAAGTGGGACATTTGTCTGGTAATAGATTTAACCAGAATGTTAAACTTTATTTTCATTCAGTCCTCAAAATTCGCAGTAGACAGGCTGTTCGTGAATAGAATAAGCTGTATAGCGAAGCCCTAGTTTGTTCGGAAATGTACCGAACTCTAGACTTCAAATAAATATATCAGCGTATAATTCTAAAGTGTGCGATTACCTGTAGTTCTTGTGTTGAGGTATATATTATAATAATTATCAAATATTTTGTGAAGTGTTTAAAGTGATAATCGCTTATTTCATATTTCACTAGTTAGATTTGGTGCAGAGTGCTTAATTTATATAGTCTGTATTATTTTATAGTGACGTGTTTCAGTGGAAAGCACAATAAATTATAATTTCTAGCTTAAACAACAATGTAGCTATATGCCTCATGAGTGTTGACGGAATACGTATGTATTCCTAATTCATGAGGATTGATGATTTTTAAATATAACTTATTGCACGGGAAGTTTTAAATGATAAGTCAAGCTGTACGCTTGCATTTTAAAAACGTAAGTTATATTGAGTACATAATATGTAACATATTCCATTTGTGTTTTTTTTCTTTATTCAGTGAATACTGGGGTGACCCAATCTTTGCCAGCGTTAGTACAGAGTAAATACCTGTGAAGAACTAACCCATTTTCCTTAGAGTGACTTGGTGCAAAATCTTTACGAGTACTTTAAAGGATGAATGAAGAAACAGGCCTATCGCGCCATATTAAATTCTTCCTGAGAAAAACTCTAGTACATTTTTAGCCTGTGTGGCAAGTAACTTATTAACGCCAGTAACATTCCGACGGAGTTTGACAAGTGATGTGGTGACCGATTATAGTCCTAGCCTGAAAGAACCCACCGACCTGACATTCCTTATTTCTAGAAACTAAGCTAGTGACACTGCTTGCTATTAACGTTCGTACCTGGAAAATTTTATGTGACTTAAACAGACATTCGACAAATAAGCACCCCCCAAGGAATCGTTCCCTGAAGCAGAGAATTCAACCCGTCTTTTTGGAACTGGGGATTTCTTGGTCAAGGCTGCCATTGACGATTATGTAGGTAAATGTCCTGAAAAATTGTATTTCCCAGAAGTGGCTACCAAAGCTGTGAGTATGAGCAACTGCACGTGATCACTGCTGAATGAATAGAGTGAATGCAGGACTGAGTGATTTCTTAATTGTTGTAATGTGGCACCCATTTTGCTGCCTGAATTCCTTTATGCAAGTTATTGCCTTCGTGAAAACGAGTTGTGTGTAACCCCACTACTTTGTTAAATCCCTATGTCGAGAGCCCAGCCAATCAACGCACAGTTGCTGAGCCGGAATAAATTACCTGAAGTTACGCCAGGAAAAACTTAAGCCCTGTTTTTTCGGATGTGGGTCGTGGCCATCTTGTTCACGCAAGATGGCGGAAGAAAACTGAATAAAATTAGGCTGTACGAGCAAAAGACGAAACTGCAGGAAACCAATCAGCTTGCTCCGCCAGGAACCAACCAAACGCTTTCCTTTATCAGTAGAAGTTATTTTACCTGCCTATATAATCGAGCGAGATTTTATGCTAAACACGCAATCCCGACCACGAAGCCAGAGACGACCGACTGAAGAGAGGAGCTGTCAGCTTTGATTTATAGCTTACCTGAGGGCATCGACCTGCAGCCTGCTTCGCTAAGTCGAGTCAAAAACTGGCCTGTTTGAATCTTAGAGGGTTTTATTCGTGTCATCAAACCTGAGGTCGTATGTCGTGTCAATCCAGCTGCCTGGAACGTCGCAGGAGCACAGTGATTGCACAGGATCAACCTCTTTAGTCCCCCTCAGTCTTGGGTGGGCTAACGAAACGACCATCAGCGGGAGTTTTGTGTCAACTAAACCAAGAAGGACAGACCTTTTAAGAGATGAGTACACATTAGTACCATTTCTGTCAGCATTGTGAGCAAAAGCTAGTGTCAGTGACGAGAAAGTGAATTAGCGTAGCAAGAGACAATAATAAGATTATAGCTGATAAATTAAACGTAATTAACAGCACAGCTGATACATGTACTATAATTGAATACCAGCACAGCTTATATAATTTTTGTTCCTATAATTGGAAAACTTGTTGTAATATATTTACATATCTATATAAATATAAATATTTGTAAATCATATGTAAACTTACAAATTCATAACGTTCCATTTTTCAACATTCACCCTTCAGCACAAGAGTAGATAGTGTATATACTAAATAAATAATAAGGAAATTGTATTTGAAGACTTGTCAATTTTATCATTGTTAAGTAAAATCTGTTTCCTTGTCGTAATATCACAGTTAGTTACACAGCGGAGGTGGCAAGTTATGTCGGTCTCCTCTCTACTAATTTTTCGAGATCAGAACATTCACAGCCGTAACTAATTTGTGATACCAGTAGTTCTCTCAGACACTGGGACTTCACCATTTTCTGCAGAAATTCTATTTCTGTAATTGTCAGTACTATACTGATCGTAAAGCCAATAAAAACCTCACGCCACAATTGCTAACAATATTTACCCTTAGAATAAAGCAGAGTATCAAGTCTGTCCATACCTTAAAAGGGGGAAACCATAGACTCAATCATATGCATCTGTAACTCCTTGGGGTTATCACTTTTCTCTAACGGGACTGTGAGCTATATATATATCCAGGGGAGGACCATACAAACGGGTCTATCACTATTGTAGCATTCCTTGATTTTTATGGCTATGTGTGTGCTTTTGATGTATGTTATGTGTTGTGATGTAAGTTTACTATGATAATTAAACTATACCTACGTTTATTTCAGTGTGGTGGTCAGTTCGTTCCCATAATATCTATATAATCATTGTTATAGTTTTTTCCCACGTCTGTGTGTCTAACTGTCGTCACTTGTATGTGCGGGCACATGAGTGGATAGATATATATTAATATACATATTTTTTATAGACTGTCTGACTCCTTTTGATCTGTTGTAGAAGATAGGCGGAAAGAGAGAGAGATTCTCGATTTCCGGGACAGCCTCTATAAATTTCTACCATCTCACTCGTGGAACTCTATTTCTATTATCACCTCTCACTGTGACTATCACTCATTCTAACCTATTCAGAAGGGACCAACCCAAGTCTTAATTTCCCTATCAAAAATCTACGACAACCAACCATCACCCTTACCATACTCCACCCATTATAATCCTCCACCCCACCTTTGGAAGCAAATTCGTTATCTGTGGATATCTCATCAATTGTGGATACGTTACACCAATCTTGGATTTATAAAATCGTGTTCAGATTCTGTGCCCTCTGTGGATACCTTATTCGAACAGTGAAGTTAATTTCAAAGCATTGGATTACGTTATTTCTTTTTCCAAGAGAACACCAAGATATAAGTTGTTTCCAATATTCACACCAAAGGAACAAACATTCATTTTCACACAAACAGTATTTCACATATTTTCCAGCAAAGCCTAAAATATTACTATGGCCTGCCGGGAACTTTATTAACACAATTAAGTCATAATTTTTTAATTTTTTTTTTCTCACTATTTGTGTAATATTTTTCTTCTTGAAAAATCATCAAATTGTTGTGAGTTTGTTTTTTCGTGATAATCTTTTTTTTTTTTTGCTGTAAACATTTTATTGATTTATTTACATCTCTAAATTGAAATAAACTGAGTTAGCCTCGATAGGATTGTTCGTTTTGTTCAGACTACCAACTCCTCAATCTAACGTTACTTCTTTACCCTACTATTTGCGAGTGACACAGTGTGTGCAAAAGAGTAATGTTGTTGCCAGAGAAAACAAGAAGAGCTGTGTGTGTGGTTTTCATAGTGAAGCACTCACTGACTCAGCCTGCGCCTTCTGTCTATCTCTCTTGCGCATCAATATCACACGTCAGTGTGCACTATTGTCCCTCACCTCTCTGCAGATGTCAAGCTTTACCTACTATTAATTAAATTTACATGCGACAATTGTTTCCATCATAAAAAGCCTCTATGTTAACTTAACATGCAGTGCCGGGTTAAGCAATCTAACTTTTGAGGTGAAGTGTCACTTAATTTGGGAGGCTCTCTTTTACTCTCCGGCAATATTGTTATTTTAGAGTCATTGTTTGCACTTCTTCTCCGTAATAATTCGTCTTGTCTGTTTACCTGACCATCCCTGCTGAGACAGTAGACAGGTGATGCAATATTGACCGACAGTCAGGTTGGTAAAATTCTCGAGTACCAAACCGTGGCCGCGCCAGATTAGCAAAACGTACGCCCAGCACGTTTTTTTAGCGCTGATATGGCGATTGGGATTCCCTAACTACTGTCGTGAAGAGTCACAGCCCAGATGGTTACACGATGGTTGGTGTTTGCACAAGGACGAGGAGTTAAATTACCCGTCTGCGGACATATTACAGACATGCACCTGGAAGACAGAATGTTGTATTAGCATCCGGATAAAAGTATTACGAAGATATTACTTGAGATAAAAGTAAGAAGTTATTTGTAATCACGGACGAGAAATTAACGGAGGTTTCACGCCCATATTTGATAGAAATGACCCTTTAAATAAAATGCAGAATTTTTCTGTGAGTAAAGTTTTTGAATAGACGCCATCAAATCATGCATGATTGTAACTTTTGGTCGGCATTCGAGACGTAGGAATAGCCACATTCCTGATTGGGGCCTGGTCTAATAGTAAACAACGCGTGCCAGGAAGAAAGGGGAAATATAACCTGACACTTTAGTGGGTTGAAAGCACTGTGAAATTCAACTCGTCAAGAGACAACTAGACCAGCCAGAGTAAATAATAGACTCAGAATTTCATTTATCGGATCGGACTTTGTTTGAGCATCTTGAGAACTTAAAACCCCAAGAAAACTCTACCATTATTAGCAAGAAAAAATGGAATCTGGGGAATCTGAAACACTGCGTCAAAGTGGGAGATTTCTATAAAGTAACAACCCCAGAGCACGTGTAAGATGCATCTTCAGCAAGTTGCCACAGCTATGTCTCTGAGCCAGCAGTCTGTCGGTGAACCCAAAGATTGGCTCGGTTGTACCAATTGAGGGTACTATCTCTGGAACAAGTGAGGGTATAAGTGGCCTTAAGTCGACGCTTGACACCATCATCAGACGGGTCTTAGAGAAGCGAGACCAGCTTGGTAGTCACTCACTGACACTTCTTGGAACGTGCTACAACTTTCAAACTTGATCAGTGACGAGTGTCATCCAGTCATCTATCTGCTAAGACCCAAAATCAGCTGGAGCAGAACAGACAAACTCACTGACAGCTAAGTAGAAACATAAAAGCTGCCAAGTGAACTATCCAATTTTTAACGCCATAACATTCCTCAGTGATAATAACATTTTCTATAAGGAATTATTCATTTATATAACTGTTAAAACGTAATTGATTATTACATTTGTTACGTATAAAGACAAATCTAAAGTTGATTTAATCATTTTGAATGTACTAAATCCGTATGACTTAGACAATTTCTTAAATACACTTAAACAGAGCTATACAATAATAATAAGTGGAATTTCGCTGAATTAACTCAGCTGGGGGCTTGAACGAGCTAACGAATTATAAGATAACTGTCGGGGTTGCGTTAAGGTTTTAGAGTATTTGTCGAGTCAGACAATTGTAGTGAAATCGACAATGAGAGTGGACTGACAGAATTATAAACAACACACAGATAATGTGTAAAATAGGGTGAACTTGAGACAACCTGGCAGAGGATGCATTAAAGCTATCTCTCTTTTCAAGCTTCAACACACTTATATAGTCTTAAGAACCATCCGCTCTCTCTCTCTTTTCTCTGGTCAGAGATAATAGTAAGAGCTTGTAATATTAAGTATGGATGAAGGGTCGTGAACAGCGCGTTAATAAATGAGTAAAATTTATTAAAGGTTCTTGAAGGAAGAAAATATACGAAAATAAGTATATCAGCACAACAACATAAGAAAGGCATCAATATTCACATCAGTTAACAAATATCCAATTAAACACCAACGAACAAACATCACACCAACACCAAAACACGCCTGTAGAACACCGAGAAATAAATAAACAGAGTTCCAGTGTCTTTATATGTATATCCTTCTATAGGTGATGAATTACACTATAAATCCACTGTAGGCGCTATCCAAGCACCGTAGGTCACACACTAATCACGAGATAGGTTGTAGATTACTCTGTCTATATTCGGCTGACCGCTAATACGTGCGGAGGTTTTGAATGACCAGAAACACACACAAGACGAGGTCAATTTAGGACAAACGGTCCACTGCTCTATTATCCAGCGCGTGAAATAGGCCTGCGTACTTGATGTTTAAATCCGGTTTGGCTGGTTTGGACTTTATTTGTGACTGAGCACTCAGTTTAAGCACAAAGTCTTGGTGCTTTCGATTCTGCTGAAGACGCTGGGCTGATAGATATGCTGGAAGCCACTATGCTCTGACTGATGATCAAGAGGCGATTAGGAAACCACTACTGCCAAATACGATTTCAGATTTGATATGGCTCGTTATACACTGCATGAGCTCATTTCCCGTTAGAGGGATGGGCGCTGAAAAAGGGTTGTACTTCAGGTATAAGTGACAACTCGTGGTGCTAATGGCTTTCAGGAACCGTGAGATCGATGAGAATGTTACGTTCGTCGCCTGACTGGAATCCTGAAGTAGCAATGGGGTACCCTGAAACTGAGACCCAAAAAAGAACCACCCTTTACATCAAGCAAACAATAAAATTACAATAATGTTATAATAAACAGTTATGCTCCACTATGGGATTTTAAATTATTGTTATCGTTGCTGTGATAGTCTCGGGCTGTCTTTATCCATATGAGTCGCTCTCATGTTACTTCCACTCTATCAATTATCAGCATGCGCCCACATAGGCTAATATATCTTGTACATACATGTACCTGTCAGCAAATGCTCTGACAGCAAAATCTACTCCGTCCTCTTCCAACTCAACATAAGGGATATCTAACCCTGTAGTTCCAGCTGAGTGGATATGTGATTCATCTTACAACATTAAGTGAATTTACATAAAATACAGCATTAGACATTACCTAATAAATGGTATGCGCCCTTTGGGGTCGATACACAAAAGGGGAAAAGTAATAACCTCCCAAAAATTGAATACATGAAAAATGCAGTGTTATAGCAATGATAATACGTTGTGACTTAAACATAAGATATAATTATATCTCTGGCTGGTGGCTGCTTTCTGGATTGCCGTTAAACTTAATATTAGCTTTGCTAGGGCTATTAACTAAACTATCTACCAACAAGAACTGTAACTTAACTTAAATAATTTAAGTAAGTCTGCTGGTAAATATTTACAATTTATTTTTACAAATCTTATTTTCTGCTTGAAAATCTTTCAAGAAACTCAAATTTTATTACATCATTAAATAAATAAAACACTTGAAAATTGTTCAAAAGAATTAAAAAATCTCTATTTGTAGAAGGTTCTCGCTCTCGGTTGAACTCACTTTGGTTGTAGAATGCTTGTATGTTAAGCTTAATTCTATTTTATTCACAGTTCCAGAATTTTTGTTAAGTACTGACTAGGATGTTTGCCTAGCTAAAAGCACTCGAACTTCATCATTTTATTTCACTATACTGTGGTGAATTGGAATAAACTGAACAGTAGCCTTGTGTGGCTACTTAGCTTCCAGTCTTGATTTAGTAGTATGTTCCACCTTGGGTCTGGCAAGAAAACTGTGTCTCCTTCAGGCCTTAGGTTCTGGGTAACTGTCTCTCTAACAATCAAAGGGCGCTCGCACCACTAGATCCTATAGTAGAGTCTGGCTCCTTATGGTGGAAGTTAATTGCAGGATGCAACCTTAAATATATTTAATTTCACCACTCTATTGCCTATCTCTATTCCTTTATCCCAGAAGTAGGAGATGAGAGATAGTTTCAGACGACAGAGTGCAGATAGACGCACAGGGCATATCATATCAGCAATAACACAATCTAGTTCACCGTGACCATATCTTACTCTAATTTCTTGGATTTAGCTATCTGTCCATGATTCGCCTCCATACATTTATTAGGTCTTGTGTAACATACTAAGTGATATCAGAAACAATACAGTAAAGTAATTCTTTTCATCCTTTCCTATGTTCCTGATGTGTGGTCCATTCCTTCAAGAAATACTTCTTTAAATACTTTTCTAAAACTATAGACACATTTTTGCCACCATTCTCAATTTATTTGAATATTCACAAGCTTGGCTTTTGCCTCCAGAAATTTACACAGTAGTTCAAAACACATCTACACACTTCCTAACGCACACTGTAATTAATCAATAGAAATAAGTATATTTATATATATATACATATATATATATATTCTTTCTTACCCTCAGACACATACAGTCGAGCTGTTAATGGTTATAATGGTTTGCTCTCAGATACAGAAGGCAAAGGCACTCTTCATTAACATTTTTACCGCTCGCTGTGATTTTCAAAAAACTATGGCCCAGATTTGCATGATGCGTGGTCTTTTATAGGTCACATCTGGCGACAGAGACGATAGTTGCCGAAATGTGCTTGAGTTCCCCAAAATGTATGCATAATTTGTCTCGGTGTGCAAACATGGAAAACTTAGATTTTAATTATCTTCCCTATTTCTGGAGCGATTTTATTCATCTAAGGCTTAAAATATGCCCTGAATTAATCTTCATCCATCTAAATAATTGACTTTCTATTACATTCTTTAGTTTTATTTTATGCGTAGCCTAAACAGCAAAATTTTGGACTTGCGTGATGTCCCGATGCATTTAACTCGAGATTTCTCCCTTACTAAAGCATTTCCCTTAGAAATATTGCACAAACTTATAGATGAACATTCCTATGTGTGATTTTTTTACCTCTGCCATGCTGTACTTCGCTCACAAGTCTGTAATTAAATTCCACATCCCATGGGTTTGCACACATTTAAGACTCCATGCTGAACGCCTAATCGTTATTTGTAAACAACCGAATAAAGACGGAGTTTCATTGGTTCGGCTAGCTTATAGTATTTATAATGTATGGCGTTCCGTTTGGGTAAAGAATTGCTCAGAATGACGTGTTGTGAATCCGACTTCACGACACAAGAGCCACAACAAAATCTCAGAACGAACGTGAGTTTTGTCTTTCCTTTGCTCCCGCTAACGGTTCGCGTCTTCAAAGAAACTATTTCTCGCTCGAGATCAATGCGGTTACGAGCTACCAGCGTTTCCCCTAGTCAGACAACACCAGGTGCAGCTTAGGTAATATTATCGTAAGCTGACCGCTACTGACCAAGTGTGGAGTTTATAATGAAGGCCAGAACGAAATAAAACCGTGGGGTGGGGTCTGGGAGTAAGAAAAATTGGACATGTAGGTAAAATAAAATTATCAGTCAATCCGTGACAGTACCCCTATCCTTCAGAAACGTTGACGGCAGATTCTAGAGTTAATATTTGCTCAGCCTCATGCAGCATTGCTCTCGCTTTCTGAATATCTTGTGAAAACTGCCTTGAGATAGAAGCATCATTATCCTTCTACCTACAACTCTGCCAAGAGTAATCTTGTGCGAAGGTAGATACCTTTAAAGACCCACATTAGTTACTATTGCGTTTTGACCACTGTTGGTCCACTACTGTAGAGCTAAGGGGAGGCAACCCGTGACATGAAGATAGGAGTACGACAGGGATGCCCCTTATCAACAAATTTGTTTTTGACAGTCATAGACTGGGTGATGCGCCAAACAATAAATGGCAGTCCAAGAGGAAAAGAAATGGAAGATCTGGAATATGCAAATGACATTGCACTACTCGCACATTCACATCAACACATCCAAGAAAAAACAGATATACTGAATACGTATAGCCAGCAGGTGGGTCTGAACATCAGACTAACGAAGACAGAGGGCATGGCACTCAGTGCAGGCAGTCCTGAGTCCATAACAATAAAGAGCTAGAAGCTGGAACAGACGGACACATTTACATAGCTAGAATGGATAGTAACACCAGACGGCGGAGCTAGCAAAGACATAAGAACAGAATGAATAAAGTGAGAACAGCCTTTGCTAGTCTCGGCAACATCTGCACAAACACCAAATTAAGATTTTATGAGGCTGTGTACTTTCTGTGCTTCTCTATGATGCGGAATGCTGGAGTAACAGAACAGGAAATGTTGAAACTGTCCTCCTTCCACACAATCTGCCTAAGGAACATTCTCCTAATTTTTTGGCCGAATACTATTACTAACCAAGAACTACCTTCTCGGAGTAGCCAAGAGGACATGCCCACCATCATAGCTGGCAGACGCTGGAGTTGGGTTGGCCACTTCCTCAGAATAGACGCCGATGCCATCACAAGAATAGCTATGCGAAAGTGTGGCCGAACAAAAACAACTTGGTGGAGAACTGTGGAAGCCAAGATGCACAGAATGAACCAGAGCTGGGGGCCTGTACAAAGGATGGCCGCCGACCTAACAAAGTGGAATCAGTTTGTTGCTGCCCTACAAAACGCCAGTAGGCGTGACGGCCACTGACTGCTTTGAGAGTCAGCGGCTAAGGATCAAAGAAGACGCAAAAGACAATATACTTTTTTTTTTCTAGTTACCTCAATCTTCGTCAAGCTATTGACAGTTGTTTTTCCTTAACTCCTCTGTAATCTTTTTATTGTGAAATACAGCTCTTTATATCTATAGTGCAAAAAACTATTCTCAGTTGTATTTCTTGTTAAGAATGCAGAACTTATCGAAATTCTCTTATAATATCTACTTTAACCAACTCGCTGCATTCACTTGAGCCAACTTCTCTAGAACCTTAACCGTGCGTACGATATTACATCGTTTTGTTAGCTGTTGACTAATATGTTGTACCCGAAAGCCAAGAGGAGGGGAGAGGTAACGAGAGCTAGGTCAGCTGCCGGCCACACCATACTGTTAGTTCCCTCTCCTCCAACAAACACACACACTCACACACGTACAAGGCAGAGGGCTGTGCGTCGGATATTCGGCTAGTGCCCGATGCAGCTGGGTGACACACACACGCACACACCACACAGGTGCGGACTGAGCGTCGGGCATTCGAGTAGTGCCAGACAGCGTTGCCACTCCTAGGTGGATTCAAGTAGATCTAAGTTTTTTTTTTTTTTTTTTTGGTCCCGTCTAGGTGTAATTTTCATTAGTTGAAGAACGCCACCTAGATCAACTGTCGGTTTTCGGTTTTTCGCCCAAACTAGCTCAAAAATAGCCCAAAAAACAACCGCCTAAAGAGCCCAAGTCGCCCAAACGTAGCCCAAAATTCAAATTCTAGGTGTATCTAGGTGTCTTTGAAGGTACCATCTAGTAGGTTTCTTTTTCAAAATTCAGGGTAGCAGCACTGATACCAGAGGGGATCACGGCAGCTGAGTGTCCCCCTCCCTTACCATAGCTCTCATAGTCAAATAAACAATCGCTTCTGAGAGTTCACAGCTGTTCTTAAACTAACCGCAGGTTCTGAAGCAAGTACAGTCGCTTCTCTGTTTACGCGAAAAGTGGCGCTCCTGATACTCTCGCGTCTTCTTCTTCTTCTTCTTCCGTCCTTAGCCACCGACCGTCAAAGCAGTCAGTGGCCATTACGCCTAGTGGCGTCTTAGGGCAACAGCAGATAGGTTTTCTTTGCCATTGTTTCCCATCACGCCTATTGGCGTCTTTAGGGCAACGGCAAATCAATCCATTTGCTGTCGTTTCCGTAATCGAAGTGACTGGCAAACGGGTGATCAGCCCGTTGGTATACTCTGGCGTAAAAGAAAAAAAAACTCCTAAACATAGAACTTTTTTCTGAGCTTTTTAACTTAACTACACATATCTTCTTCTTCTTCTTTGATCCTTAACTGCCAACCGTCAAAGCAGTCAGTGGCCATTACGCCTGGTGGCGTCTTGTAGGGCAACAGCAAATTGATTCCACTTTGCTCGGTCGGCGGCCATCCTTCATACAGTGCCCCAACTCTGGTTCATTCTTTGCATTTCAGCCTCCACAGTCCTCCGCCAAGTTAATTTTGGTCGGCCTCTCTTTCGTTTTCCTTCAGGGGTCCATAGCATAGCTGTTCTTGTGATGGCATCGGGGTCTCTTCTGAGGACATGGCAAACCCAGCTCTAGCGTCTGCCAGCTATGATGGTGTGCATGTCCTCTTGCTTGCTCCGAGTAAGCAGATCTTGGTTGGTGATGATATTCGGCCAAAAGATTCGGCGAATTTTTCTTAGGCATGTTGTGTGAAAAGAGGACAATTTCGACATTTCCTTCTCTGTAACTCTCCAGCTCTCCGCGCCATAGAGAAGCACAGAAAGCACACAGCTCTGATATAATCCTAATTTTGTGCTTGTGCTGTACTGAGAGGACTTCCAGATGTTGTTTAGACTGAAAAAGGCTGTTCTTGCTTTGTTCATTCTGTTGTTGATGTCTTTGCTTGCTCCGCCGTCTGGTGTTACTATGCATCCTAGGTATGTGAAGGCATCTGTCTGTTCCAGTTGCTGATTCCTTACTGATATGGGCTCAGGGTTGCTCACATTGAGCGTCATGACCTCTGTCTTTTTTAGGTTGATGTTCAAGCCCACCTGCTGGCTATACTTATTAAGTCTATCCGTTTTTTCCTGGATGTGTTGATGTGAATGTGCCAGCAGTGCAATGTCATCTGCATATTCCAGATCTTCCAATGTAGAAAATGTAGTTCATCTTATTCCTCTTGGATTGCCCTCTGTTGTTTGGTGCATCACCCAGTCTATGACTGTTAAAAATAGAGTGGTTGATAAGGGGCATCCCTGTCGTACTCCTGTCTTCACTGTTGTAAACACAATGCCTTGTTATGAGAGAAAGAAGAAGAACATTGTCAGCCAATCAGAAGTCGCGAGCTCGCTTGTAGACGAATTGGTTTTTATAATGGCGTTCTGCAGAGGAAAGGAAAGTGTGCTAGTACAATAAAGATGGGTTCGTGTGTCGTACAAGTGAATACACGAATATCTCTCAGACCTAAGGGTCTTTTATATTTGGACATGCGCCCTAATATAACCGACTAGGTTGAACGGGACGCGCCTCGCCAAAACGAGGCAAAAGTTTTACATTAAGAAAATAAATAAATAAGTACAAGTGAATGCAGTGACAGAAAGTGATGACAGTTATTTCGTTTTTTTTGAGGATCAGACCCGCTTCATTCAATTCAAAGGAATAGTTGCTGTGTGCAGTACTTATGGAGAAAATTGTAAATAAAGGCGCCAGTACGTTGAAAACTGCTGTGTCGATTGTTTTAAAAAATTTGATATAAATCGAAGTCGGAACCAATTACGGAAAACGTTGTATAATAGGAAAGCAAAAGTTGTGGAAAGTGAAATTAGATATAGATAAAAGTCATGGATAACAGGGTTGAGAAGCATGAAGAACAATTCTGGACCCAGCAAACACAGACTCACTCAAGTCTACACCAAATACGCAGTCTGGTAACTGTTACACCGCATTGCTCTCTGGTTCGCCCGCCCACCCCCTATAAAAGGGCAAGCAGCGGAAATTTCAAACTTCACACACACACAGCAGAAGCTAGACAGACGGACGGAGGGAGACGCTTGTGAAGGCTAAACTTTTACCATCTGTTGCCGTGCAGTTCTTTCATCACCAAACCAAGTCTATTCTGTGCTTTACATTGATTCTAGAGGGTATGTACATTTATGAATAATTAGTTGTTTTATTACAGCTTGTTTAAATAGAATTGTATCAGTATCAGGTCAGAGGACTGAACTGTATTTGAGCCGTTGATAGAAAGAAATTTGATGCTTAACAACGGTTAGCAGAAATGTCAGTAGGAGTGTTCAATGAAAATTATTACCCTGGAATAATGGACTTGGCACTTCAGAGTGTAAAAGGCGACGGTAACATCATCATCATGTATAAAACGTATTTTATTTATTCTTGTATTAAATTAGAATGATTTATGCAGTTAGACACCTGTCTTGTCTCGCTGTTCTATTCAGAGCTGATCCATGTTTCATTCATATATATGCAAATATCTGAACACTTTCATTCAAAGACACATAGGCTATTGGCCCCTATAACCAAAGGCTAGCCACTTGTCCCATATTGTCCCCAGGTTGATCTGTGTCATACATCAATGGTCAAGAATCTTAGGTCGATAGTTGCGTCCCTGAACAACACAGGAGCATCAGATATTGTCATATAGAATTCAGCCCTGGGTCCCATCAGTGCTTCGTGGTCCAGTGCCAGACCTTCAACTGTGTATACTTAAAGAGGACAGTCGCAGAACTTTAATATAAGTATTCTATGTGACCAAATTCATGCAACCATTGTGTCAGTGTAACTCAACTATAAAGCAATTTTGTAATTAATTTTTGTTCATTCAAATTTCATCATTTTTCATCATTCACTTTTGCACAAGGAATAAAGATATATGAACATAATGAATTGATTTAGTAATTGTAATCAGCTGACTTATTAATTTTATATCGTTGAATTGAGTTTTGTTGAATTTGTTTGATTATAAATTTCAAAGCTGTGAATCATTTCCGCTATGAGCATTATTATCATATGGTATGTATATGCAAATGTGTAAAACTTGTTTCATAGATATTTTAAAAACTACAGCTAAGCTGGTGTTTTAACGGCCATTTTTATATTCAGCAGCCCAAACAACATTAAGGTAACTTGGTTTAATCTCAGATACACACAAATAGTCAAAATGTGTCGTCCAATGTAATCAAACTTAATTTTATAATCTGGATTGTTTCCCTTGTTTTAGCTAGACACTTGTTTGAGTACTGCCCTGTTTTATGCATTGTGACGGTATTGCCTCCCCTGCTTTGCAGTAGTGGTCCAACAATGGCCAAAACTCAAGAGTATCTAATATAGGCTTTAATGGAGTCTTTTTGTACACAAGATTACTCTTGGCAGAAATATTGTTAGAAGGGTAGTAAAGCTTCTATCACATGGGAGTCTTCACAAGAAATTCAGGTAAGCAGAAACAATGCAGGCTGTCGCCGAGCACGTTAATTCTGTAACCTGCCGACCACTTTTGTGAAGAATTCAAGCACTTATTTATCAGCTCGTTAAGCCCCCACCCATGATTTACTCAGTGGAATTCTATTATTCAGGTATAGCTCTGTTTAGAAAGTGTGTAGCAATTGACTGAGACAAACATGCAGTAACTTTAAAATGATCAAATCGAAATTAAATTTGTAACGTTACAAATAATAAAATGTAATAATCACTTTAGTTTTAATAGTTTGAAAATAATTTGAATAGTTATGGATAAAGAAAAGCTATCATCCTCGTATTTGGGGGTTGTGAAAAGGGTACAAAAGTTCAGATGGCAGCATATATTTGAACTTAGCTGCCAATGAGGGTTCTGTCTTTTCACACTGATCACTCGTCTCTGGTCAAGGTTGTCGGGTGTAGCTCTTCTAACAGAATCTTCAACGAAAGTCTACACGGTGTGTTCTTCGTCTTGAAGCGTAGGCCACTGATCCCGTCTTGTTCCAGAGATAGTTAGTTCTGCTGGTACCACCAATAAGCCAATCATGGCTACAGACTTGTCGCACAGATGAATAAAAGAGACGAATCTTTCTCTTACAACACGTGTCTGGGATTTCTTTTAATTTTGCAATAGATTGCCCCTTTTGACTCCGTGTTTCTTCGGTTTTCCTAGTCCGGGTGTTCCTTAATAAAATTTGAAAGAGATCTCCTGTGCTTTATAAGTCTTATCTGGTTCTCCAATAAAAGGTCAGGATAACAATTAGGAATTATAAATTTAGTTTCTCACTCTGGCGCAGGTCTGATGTCTTGGCGAGCGTGCAAATCACAGAGAAATAAAACTGTGAAATTGTCAGCCTATATTCCATCCAATGATGTTATAAATCTAATCAGAAAGATCCAATCATTTCAAATCATCAGATAGGGTGCGATATTTCAAAATATTCCCACGTGAAATAAGGTGCGTGCCTGCAATGGTCACGTATTACCATATATGGACATCTGATGCCCTGCATACGCTCTCGCAAACACATTTGTAGACTCATATTGTCTAAAATGTACTAAATCCATGGTTACTTTTTTAACAAGTGACCGGAAGCGGTTACATCACTCTTGTCTGCCCACAGGTGTCACACAGACGGTAATGTCGTCTTATCAGCGGTTCAATCTAAACGCGCCGGCGACTATCTTATCTCAGCTGCTTGTAGGCTGGGATAACCAGGTAGCAAACCGGTGACATATCTGCAAGGAGTGTCACAGATGTGATATTTATCACCTACCAGGTGATTTGATAAAATCACATATCTGCTACTTAGCAGAAAAATAAAGAAAGAAAGAAAGAAAGAAAGAAAGAAAGAAAGAAAGAAAGAAAGAAAGAAAGAAAGAAAGAAAGAAAGAAAGAAAGAAAGAAAGAAAGAAAGAAAGAAAGAAAGAAAGAAAAGAAGAAAAGTGCGTTAATTGACAGTACCTATTAGAAATCAGTACCACAAATGTACCGATACTGCCGGAGAGAACCAAAGATCGATAGAGGTCGCCCGTTTCGTCTCAGATACCCCCTCTCCTAAGAGATTTGTGGAGTATCTAGCTAGGGGCGGACACTTTTCGATGGGTTCTACTGTCTCCCGGGTTCTCTCCCTCTCATAGAATTGTCCTCTCTTCTTTTATCTCGGTGGCGAGTGACCGAATTTCTCGCTTGGCAGTGTGTTCAGTTTTCAATGTACTCACTTACATCTACCCACCGTCTAGGCCAGAAGTAATCCTCCTTAAGGTTGCTCATGGTCTTTCCTACTGATGATGAAATGTGAGCCGCTTTCATGGAGGAAGGTCTTAAGGGGAGAGGCACCACAAGTTGCTTCCCTTGCCTCGTCCGTCGAAAAATAATCCCATCCTCGTTGTGGAAAGTTCCAGCTGAAGTATGGTTTATTTTGAGCTGACTCTGGTCAGAGTATGTCGCTAAAGTAATGTCTTCCATCTGCGCTCGTCGTAACTCTGCTTTACTACATAGAAATGTCGAATTGAGTTACGAGTTATCCAACTTTGGTTGTTGGTTACTCTGCTCAGACTCTATCTTCGCAGTTTCATCCTTCTGGTTGTCCGGGCTATGGCTAACAGAACAATCTCTCACAAACTGTCGAACTTCATGTCGCAAGCCAGGCTAGAAGTAATTCAGGGAAATATGCTTTACCATGGCATGTGAACCTTTAATGGAATGAGGCATGGTTAAACGCATTTCTTGCATGAGGCGGGTGCGAAAGGGGAGTGGGACAACTAACTGTCTCTTATTCCCCACCCGTCTATATACCAAACCTTTCTCCCTGTAATATGCTCCATGAGGAGTATGGGAGTAATTACCATACAACTTGGAAAAGCAAGGCCTTAGGGTTTGATCAGAACTTTGTGCCTGCTTCAGCTCTGAAATACTCAGGCTGTGTAAAAATGACAACTCAGGGGCCGCTGAGGCTTGTCCTGGGTTCTCTATCTTTTGTGTCGGCCTGGAGCCACCTGAGGAATCTCCGAGGAACACATATTTCCTCCCTAAAATGAGAGGATGGACAAGGTCTTCTACCACTCCGGCGTTGATTTTTGCCCCGAACATATCGGATGGAAACATCAATCTCCGCGACCGGAAGTAGCATTAGCTTTATGCTCTTCCGAGGCCCTGTATTTCTACAGTTTCACCAGTGCATTGGTGGGCCTTCGCCAAAGATGGGCAAATTAAAGCCGAATATTCCAAGCCCGAATCATACAGGTACCGTATGGTTTGGTTGCCAACGGTTACTTGCTCAGTAATGGAAGGGTAACTAGGATTTTGTTCATATGCCTGGGGTTCATATTTCCCTATCGGCCCCCTGATCAGGCAAGCGACATTATAAGGGCCGGTCTTCGGCCTCTTACAGTCCAATGTGAAGTGCGTGTCAGATTTGCACGCCTTACACCATCGCCTTCCAGTTCCTTGGGCTAAATTGCTCTGTTTCTGCCTCTGGTGGTCTTGTAGTTGTTGTTGCTGTTGGTGGGCTGTTTTGTGTGTTGTGTTGTCCGTACTTTTGGAGCTATAATCTGGGTGATCCTTCTGTTTGGATTGACTATCGTGGTGGTGCCTCTTAGGCGGATTCACTTCCGACTGAGCGCTCTGGTTCCTATCAGAAAATAGTACCACCTGCTCAAGAGCTTCGGCCCCATGCTCTGTCAGGAACCTTCTCACGTCAGGGGTGAGCGAGTCCTTGAACTGCTCCACGAGAATCATCTCCTTCAGCCCTTCAAAAGATTCATCAAAGGTGCTGAGAGATCCCCACTTCTCCAAGTACGTCTCTAGTCGTGTAGCAAACTGCCGAAAAGATTAAACTTTCTGTATTATTGCCTCACGGAATTTAACACGAAAAGTCTCTGCATTGAGCATAAAACGCTGTAGCAGAGCTTTCTTCAACATGTCGTAGTTGTTTTGTTCTTCCGTGGGAATCTTGAGAAACACATCATAAGCAGATCCCCTCAGACTCTGGGATAGCTTCATGTTGTATCTCTCCTTCTCCAAGCCATATGTAGCTGCTAAGGATTTAAACCTAGAGAGATAGATGTCTATTTCTTCTGAAGACTCACTATAGACATCTAGTTGGAAGGATATGGCACTAGGTGCCACCACCTGAGTGGTGCTTCCTCCTTCACATCCTTGAGAGCTACCAGACCCACCATTGTTAGAACTAGATTCCACTCTTCTTCCTTCGAGTTCTTCTTCTTCGTATGCGTTCCGACCTGAAAAGGACGTTGGTTGCGTTGTGTCGCCGTTTACAGCAAAGCTGCGATATCTGCGCCTTTCGGCCCGACACATCCGACTTCGGCACGGCATTTTTTAGGACCGCGTTTGCCTTCCCACTTCGATCCCTACTGTCTCAGTCAGACTGCAGTGATGCAGCCTGTTTCCAGGACAACCACGTGGAGGTGGAGTAGGGTCTTGGTTAGCTCCGGTTCGCTGACCCTGACGCAAGCAGTCAGCTATGGGTCGCTGACTGCATTCCATTTTTGATAAGTCTTAGGTCCCTCTTCGAGTTCCAATTCCTTCATTCTAATCGCGTGGGCTCTGTCGGCGTCCTTTTCGGCTCTTTCGGCCTGTTCTCCAGCGAATGCCCTCTCGGCCTGTTCCTTCTTTTCGTGGAAGGCCCTCTCCTTTCCTCTGTCTGCGGCTTCGAAAGCCCTTTGCTTTTCAGCTTTCTGCTCTTCTAAAGCCCTTTGCTTTTCCCTCTCTTCAGCTTGTGCCTTTTCATTTTCTCTAGCCATCCTTCTCTCTTCCCTCTCGGCTGCTTTCTTCTCACGGATTGCGGCGTTCTCTGCCTCCATCCTGTCTTTTTCCTCTTTATCTTTTTCTTTTTGTTCTCCCACCGACGCAAGCACGAAGTCAGAAGGTTCTTTGCCTGAAAACCCGAGTTCGCGGCCTAGATTAAGGTAAAAAGTATGGAGATTTTTTTGGACTCTGCCATTCTGAACAAAAAGTCTGTTTACAAAGCTATACAAGATTACAACAGTATTACTACGCTTATTTGCCGCACCAAGTGAACTTTTTATTTCCTTAACTTTAACTTTAGTTTACAAGAAATTTTCTTTCTTTCAATTATTCAATTATTTTTTTACAAAGTAATATTTACTGTTATTTATACATACACCTCTACACCTCACGGTAGAAGGGGAACGACTAAGTAAGTAAGTATACATACAATGAATGCTCAGTCTTACTATAACACACTCTCTCGACACTATTATTTCAGTCAATCTGAAAGTTATGTCAGTCGTCTAGGGGAATTACTAGCCGGGTTTTATAACACTGGTATACACACATTTTGGTGCCTTGAATTTTATAGCTGTTCTTTGGGTAATTTTGGGTTGCTGATTCCAAAAATGTAATCAGATTTTTTCTATCAGCTCTAGTTTTTGAGATAACTAAGAATGACCATATTAGTGGGGCAATTGTTATGTACAATTCTAGAGTTAGGTGCTATCAGTGGCATTTTGACTTTAGTCTGCATTCATATTATATGTAATTACTGTGCATATATTACCAAAAATGTAATAAAACTTTATCACTAGCACTTGTTTAGTCAACACGCAAAAAGGATCTTTTCGAGGACTTCCTGGAATGTGATATGCCCGGACAGTCAACCTTAAGGGTCCAACAGTAATCTGCCATCATGTGGGCATCCCAAAGTCCCTGGTATCTCTCTTCCATTGTTTTTATATCTTGGTGAAATCTTTCACCTTGCTCCTCACTAAAGTCGCCAAGATTCTCCGGAAATAAATGTAAATGGTTATGGAGGTAGTGTAATTTTATGCTCATGTTGCATCCAAGTTCACAAAAACTCGACAGCATGTTTCCAACTAATTCAGAATAATTGTCTGCTTTAAAGTTACCCAGAAAGTTTTGCACAACTAAAACAAATGATGACCAGGCTGTGGACTCTGTTTTGTTCATGGAATCAATAAAATTTGGATCGTTTATTAACTTTCTAATTTGAAGTCCATCAAAAATTCCATCTTTAAGTTTGTCTATGCTCAATTCTGGAAACTTTCTGCATAAGTAATTAAAACAGGTACCATCTTTGTTCAGTGCCTTAACAAATTGCTTCATCAAGCCAAGCTTTATATGTAATGGTGGCAGTAGAACTCTTTTTCGATCAATGAGAGGCTTATTGACAATATCTTTTTCTCCAACTTTAAATTCATCCCTCAACGGCCACTGTTTCTTTGTCCAGTGCATATCTTTTGCCCTGCTATCTACAAACATATAAAGCATGGATATTTGGTGAATCCCATTTGCTGGCCAAGCAAGAAGTTCATCATTTTAAGATCTACACAATCCATCCAGTTATGTTCTAAATACTTCAATTTTTCCAGAACTGTGCTTATTGTAGCATACTCCTCCTTCATTGTAGTAGAATGAGCAATTGGAATTGAGCCATATTTGTTACCATTGTGTAAGAGAACACCCTTCAAACTTATTTTAGAGCTGTCAATGAAAAGTCGCCACTCATCTGGTGTATAACTTACACCCATTTTGTTAACAAGACCTCCTACATTAGTATAAAACACAAGGTTGTTTTCTTTACAAAAGAATGGAATAAAACCTTGCTCTCTGCTGCGATAAAATGTAACCTTTGTTTCAGCAGTCAGTAATTTTTTTTCTTTCAATCTTGAAGCCAAAAGTTCTGAAGATTCCTTGGAGAGATATAGATCTCGGATTAGATCTTTTAGTTCAAGCTGGTCGAAGCGTTGAGCATCTGAAAAATCATCTTCGAAATCACTATCACTGTCACTTATCGTTCCACATGCCACTGCTGTCTCATCTTCTAGCAGGGAATCCGAAATCTGACTGAAAGTTGGAATTGGTATGTGGGTCACCCTGTATTAATGAAATACAAAAATGCCTGTATCTCAAAAACTAGAGCTGCTACAAACAAGTAAATGTGATATTTGGATTGCGCAGGCCTCATTTATGTACAATCAAGAGTAAAATGTTTGGCACCAAAAAAAAAAAAATTTTTTGTAGGGCTGTGTAATCAGGGACAAGTCGCTAAATTGTGATTTATCACACTTGTGCGACCGCGTTCAATCCCATGTCAAGCCACCAATTGTGACGATATTGCCTCCCCTGCTTTGCAGTAGTGGTCCAACAATGGCCAAAACTCAAGAGTATCTAATATAGGCTTTAATGGAGTCTTTTTGTACACAAGATTACTCTTGGCAGAAATATTGTTAGAAGAGTAGTAAAGCTTCTATCACATGGGAGTCTTCACAAGAAATTCAGGTAAGCGGAAACAATGCAGGCTGTCGCCGAGCACGTTAATTCTGTAACCTGCCGACCACTTTTGTGAAGAATTCAAGCACTTATTTATCAGCTCGTTAAGCCCCCACCCATGATTTACTCAGTGGAATTCTATTATTCAGGTATAGCTCTGTTTAGAATGTGTGTAGCAATTGACTGAGACAAACATGCAGTAACTTTAAAATGATCAAATCGAAATTAAATTTGTAACATTACAAATAATAAAATGTAATAATCACTTAAGTTTTAATAGTTTGAAAATAATTTGAATAGTTATGGATAAAGAAAAGCTATCATCCTCGTATTTGGGGATTGTGAAAAGGGTACAAAAGTTCAGATAGCAGCATGTATTTGAACTTATCTGCCAATGAGGGTTCTGTCTTTTCACACTGATCACTCGTCTCTGGTCAAGGTTGTCGGGTGTAGCTCTTCTAACAGAATCTTCAACGAAAGTCTACACGGTGTGTTCTTCGTCTTGAAGCGTAGGCCACTGATCCCATCTTGTTCCAGAGATAGTTAGTTCTGCTGGTACCACCAATAAGCCAATCATGGCTACAGACTTGTCGCACAGATGAATAAAAGAGACGAATCTTTCTCTTACAACACGTGTCTGGGATTTCTTTTAATTTTGCAATAGATTGCCCCTTCTGACTCCCTGTTTCTTCGGTTTTCCTAGTCCGGGTGTTCCTTAATAAAATTTGAAAGAGATTTCCTGTGCTTTATAAGTCTTATCTGGTTCTCCAATAAAAGGTCAGGATAACAATTAGGAATTATGAATCTAGTTTCTCACTCTGGCGCAGGTCTGATGTCTTGGCGAGCGTGCAAATCACAGAGAAATAAAACTGTGAAATTGTCAGCCTATATTCCCTCCAATGATGTTATGAATCTAATCAGAAAGATCCAATCATTTCAAATCATCAGATAGGGTGCGATATTTCAAAATATTCCCACGTGAAATAAGGTGCGTGCCTGCATAGGTCACGTATTACCATATATGGACATCTGATGCCCTGCATACACTCTCACAAACACATTTGTAGATTCATATTGTCTAAAATGAACTAAATCCATGATTACTTTTTATCAAGTGACCGGAAGCGGTTACCTCACTCTTGTCTGCCCACAGGTGTCACACAGACGGTAATATCGTCTTATCAGCGGTTCAATCTAAACGCGCCGGTGACTATTTTATTTCAGCTGCTTGTAGGCTGGGATGACAGGGTATCAAACCGGTGACATATCTGCAAGGAGTGTCACTGTTGGGATATTTATCACCTACCAGGTGATTTGATATAATCACATATCTGTTACTTAGCAGAAAAGTAAAGAAAGAAAGAAAGAAAGAAAGAAAAGTGCGTAATTGACAGCATCTAATAGAAATCAATACCACAAATGTACCGATACTGCCGGAGAGAACCAAACATCGATAGAGGTCACCCCGTTTCGTCACACGCATAGAAAAAAAATAAAGCACACCACGTGCTCTTGAATTTTTAATTAACTTGATTATGACCCTGATTTGTTTACATTTCTTTAAGAAAAACTTTTATTACTCATAATGTAATAATTACAATATTTGATTATTACATAATTGACTGATTATTGTATTGTCATCGGGAATACACAACTATGCCAAGTTTCAGAGCTAATGCTCATCTCGAAGTGATTGAAAAATCGATTGTAAGATTTGAAAGTGACATGAAAATGACATACAAGTGAAGTTAAATAAAAGCGTGTTTAAAAAAAGAGACATCGGCAATTTGGGGTATTTCTGCGACATCTAGGTGGCGTTTTTTAATTAATGAAGGAAAATGACACCTAGACGTTACAAAAAACAACATAGATCTAAGTGAATCCAGCTAAAAGTGGAATCGCTGCTGCAGATCCTCGCGCAGTGCCCGTAATCAAGGTTGCCACTCAAGTTCTAGAGATAAACCCAGATTTTCTTCTTAAAAAACCCAGAAATACCCAGATTATTTCATGCCTCAAATACACGGGATAGACGATGCTTACACAATCTTTTAGTGCAACTTTAGCACACAAAAGGTGTGTGCTACCAATTTTTATTTATTTCTTCATTTTTACTTTTTTTTTTATTACCAAAAATTCACAATTATATACTGAAGCACATTAAAAACGCACCACCTGTATAATCCAGGAACAGAGTGTGAAATGTAAATATAAGTGTTTACAAGTTTACATATTTGGAATCTTTATTCATTTTCCTATGAATCCATGCTGGTCATTAATTTGTACATTTGATTGTTATGAAATTCATTGCATTCTGTGCAGGCAAGGGAGAAAACCAAAAATGCAACCAATAAAAAAAATTCATTCACACTATCCTTAGTATCTGGTATGTCCACCGTGTGCTTGCAAACAAGCTTAGCAGCGGCTCCGCATGGAACGCACAAGTCTCTGAAGGAAATTCCGGGGAATCAAGTCCCATTCATGTGTAAGAGCAGCTTCGAGCTCTTACAGATTAGCTGGAGAACCTTGCCTGTAGACTCTGCGTCCAAGCTCGTCACACAGATGTTCTATAGGGGATATGTCTGGTGATAGGGCAGGCCAATCAATCTTCACAATGTTCTGCTGCTGTAGATATTGCTGCGTAATGCACGCGGTGTGCGCACGTGCCTTATCCTGCTAGAGAAGCTGCAAGTCTGGATAATTTGTGAACGCAGGAGCAACCAATGCATCCAGAACCTCATCTCGATATGTCACAGCATTAACATTTCCACGGAAGATGTGAAGAGGCAAGCGATGGTGAAAACTGAATCCTCCCCAAATGTGAATACTGCCACCTCCAAATCGGTTGTGCTGACGAACACAGCAATCTGCAAAGTGCTCTCCACACCGTCGCCAAATCCGCATATGTCCATCAGCAAAGGATATGTTGAATCTACTGTCGTCTGTGAATAGGACAGCATTCCATTGCAGTCTAGTCCATCTGACATGTTGCTCTGCCCATTGCAGCGCCTGCTGACGATGTCTGTGAGTCAAGTTTGGTCCAACATAAGGTCGTTTTACAGTAAGGCCTGTATCTCTGAGTCGTCGTATGACTGTCATTTGAGAGACTTGCCCACGTCTATCCACTATTGCTCTTGCTGTTTGACTTGCCGGGAGAGAACGATTCCTTAGGTGGCTCAGCACAATATGACGATCTTGCGCAGGGGTAGTGACTCGTGGTTGGCCACTCCGAAGTCTATCCCGGGCAATGCCAGTGGTTCCGTAACGTTCATTGAGACGTACAATAGTGCTGTGGTGGCAATTTATCCTTCTGGCAATGGCCCGCGAGCTCATTCCGGTCTCCAACATACCAATGGCTCGTTGGCGGTCGTTTTCAGATAGTCGTGGCATTTCAAGCACATGTACTGGGTGTTTGTCTCAACGGCCTTTTTATACCGAGTATACTGCCACAACGCGTACACATTTTCAGGGTCATAGCTGTTAGGAATCGTGTTGCACGTGTAACTTTCATTGTTGTGATGTAGTCTGTACACAAACCCGTGGGTTAAATCATGCACTTTCCATTCCAGCAGCCATTCGCTCTCTACCTCATGACAAACACGGGGAAAATCCATTCCCACCCGTTTTTTTTCAGCTTCTCGGCATCAGTATATATAATAGTGGTGCGTTTTTAATGTGCTTCGGTATATAAAAATTATTTTATTAACACCTCAATATATGAGCTCTTGAAAATGAGATATTTTAACAGTAACATGAAAGCCGACAACAGCATCTCCGCTTTAGCTATTTTATCTTGGAGACAGGGCTCTTTTGGTTTGGTGAAAAAATTGTTAATGTTCAGAGTTTTGCTTTTGGCTTCGACGTTTTTCATGTGCTTCTGTGTGCTTTTATGTGTCAATAAAGTTGTTTTGTTAGCATTAGTTAACGTACAGGAACAGACCGTACAAATCGCAGCATAGCGATTGCCAGAGTCCGGCTTTATCCAATCCTTCAGTTCACTGTCTGTTAGCCATTCCTCACAAAAAGCCTGCTGATATGATGGCTTCACTTTTTTACTCGGTGGCGTGTGTGTCGTCATCCTGCTACAACTACCAAGTATACCTTCATCATCGCTTAAGTCTAAAATTTAACAAGAATGCTTTAAAACACATCGAAAAATGACTGAGTATTGTGGTGCTTCTTTGCAAGAATATTAGGCAGTGTCGTAGCTCAACAGTGTGGAGCCTACATGACAATAACGTCCGGCATGAGAATGGAAGTAGAGGCAGTTACTGCAGCACTGAGGTGGCTGTCTAAAACTCCATCAACCTGAGCAGTTATATTGTCTGACTCTCAAGGGATGCTTCGGAAATCTCAGAACGGATGGCTGCGGCAGGAAAGGAAAACATCAATAGAATCATCCAGTCTTCAAGAACTGGTGTAGATCTACTGTCCTGGTCATGCAGGAGTACGTGGCAATGAGAGAGCTGACAGACTGGCGTCGAGAGCACCCATTGTGGGGACACTAGGCATGGATAAGGGAGAAATAATTATGGCAATTAATGATCGCCTGCTGGATAATGACAATGCAATGGATGAATCAACAAGGCTGAGACAGTTGGAGTTTGGCATCAAACGTGGGACTTGCTGGAATGGACGTGAGAGAGGATGCATCCGTCGTATGTACAATCAGCGTGCTACGGGTACAATTAGCATTCATACTCTTCGACATTTGCTAAGGAAGAGTGAGCACCTATGGGTTTGCCCGGAGTGTAGTGAGGTCGATTCTGATTAACAATAACAATAACGCTCGACCGGTACATTTCCGCGCAGATACAACAGAATGCGCGGATCTAAACATGACATAGTGTAATCCCATCCACGAGACACCCACTTCCTGCGCTACAGCTGTATTTTGAAGGTGGAAATAATCCCGCGCTCGCAAAGAGCTGTATGCCCACGCAATGCGACCCAGTTCCCAGTTCTCCTTTACTTCGTCCTGCATTCGTTTAGCTCCTAAAGGCAGAGGAGAGCCAGGTTTTAAAGATCCTGTGGCTGAGTCAGTCGCTCCATTAGAAGCATGGAGTCAGTAGTGCAAGCATAATTCTCTAAGAATCCCTCACCAAGTCTACAATGCTGGTTTCTTTCACATGACCTCTTTTTGGTATTTTTGAGCATATTAAAAATAGCAACAGTTGTCATTCGTAGGAGTCCTTTATATACGCTACTGGCGGCTTTTTTAACTGCGAAAACTTTAATATAAGCTCAGTAAGCCCCTGCTGATTTGTAAATAATTTCAGAATGAATTCCAAAAATGTACAGGCATACCTCGGAGATATTGCGGGTTCGGTTCCAGACCACCGCAATAAAGCGAATATCGCAATAAAGCGGGTCACATCCATTTTTTTTGTTTCCCAGTGCATATAAAAACATAATATCATGTTTACATTATGTTTATTAAGTGCGCAATAGCGCTAGGTCTAAAACAAAAACAAAAAAACAAGGCACTGCAAAATTAAAAATACTTTGTTGCAAAAAAAAAAAAAGAAATGCTAATCTTCATCATCTAAGCCTTCGGAGAATCGTAATCTTTTTGCTGGTGAAGAGCCAAAATCTATAGGAAGAAGAAGGCACGCTCTAGTAAATAAACACAAATAATTTGAGAAAAAAAAGCACAATTTCTGCGAAACGCAATAAAGCGAAGCGCAATAAATCGAGGTATACATGCATATAGGTATACTATTAGAACAGATTGTGTCATTTGCAAATAACTACAAACTAATTAAAAAAGCACTTTTAGAAGATGAAAGCGGGGGCGAAGACAAATTAGAAATTGGCTGATGATAAAAGGCTTCAAAAAAAAAAAAAACTGAGTCAGGTGTGACAAATGGCCTGTAAGAATAGTTTATCATCTCTTGTTCCACTGGCACTTGTCTAGTTCTTGTCATCAGTTCCATGTTGGTAACCTTGTCATACCATTTTAATCCCTCTATTATGTAAAAATGGATGTACTTAAACATTGTCGCGAGAGGTTCAGATGTTATTAAAAATAAGAAGATATCCTGGACATAAAAGTGTATCAGATGATACCAGGATAGTGCCCTATAAGAGTCTGGTCTTATCAGTAATACCCCCTTCTCTGAAGAGAGTAAGGGTGTATAGACACAAAGGTAGGGTCAAGCTATGTAAGTTCCCAGAGAAGATGGTGATGTAGTACTCTGAGTCCCTAACTGCTACCTCTTCTGATCCGCCTCTGTGATTATTGTAGTTAATATTGTTTCTGACTCTGCTAGGGGAAATTATTTAATTAAAATTTACCAACATTGAATACAAACTTAACTTAAAGAATTTAAGTAAGTCTGCTGGTAAATATCTACAATTTATTTATACATTTTCTCTTTTCTGTTTGAAAAGCATTAAAATCAAATATTTTACAAAATTAAATAAATAAGAACATTTCAACAAAAATGTCTTTCTCTTGTGTTAAGATGTCTATCTCTTGGTAGACAGTCTAGCTTGCTTGATCTTTCATTGAAGAATTATTAGTGTTATTTTTACAATCTAATTGAAGCTCTATATTGTTCTGTTCATCACGAACTGGATGCGTTTATTTTTTTGGGGGAGCCGGCATACGCTACACAGTTGCCCTGAGAGCAAATTATCTGAGTCACTGCAGATGGCTCCCTCTGATGCTGGAGAGAATCTTCAGATGAAAACTTTCCAACTGTACACACGATATGTCTGGCCCATGTCCATAGACTGGCACTGCATTCGTTGTACTTTCAGTAAGAGATGCCTCTTCTTATTTGTGGTTGGCTTTAGGTTAAAGGATTAAACCTGAAAGGAAGTTAAACGCAATCCCTGTATTTGCCTATCAATATCCCTCTATGACACAGATGGGGACGATAGACAGTTTCAGACTAGAGTGCTAGCAGATGCACAAGGTATAGTATAGTAATAGAATTACACATGAGCCTGTAAGTTTCATCAGTACACACTGTCCATTCCTAACACATCTATCCACGTCTTATCGCACAGATGGATTAATCAATTGAATTACACACACATATATATATATATATATATATATATATATATATATATATATATATATATATATATATATATATATAGAGAGAGAGAGAGAGAGAGAGAGAGATTTGTTCTTACCCTCAGGCACACACAGACTAGCTCTTAATGGTTGATTTAGGTCTACCAGCAGGTACAGAAGGAATACACTTGCATTAACATATGCTCTTCTTTCTCCCGCTTTCTGTGTATTCAAATAATAGTGACTGACCCGAGTTTGTTAGGCCAGTCTATTTATAGTGTGACCTCGGACGTACGAGATGGGCATCCAGGGGAATGTAATCACGATCAGAAAATATGGGTACCTTTCTGTCTATCGTTCAATGTAGGAAAACTACTTTTTAAATTATCTCCGTTATTCCTGATGCGATTTTATTCCCTCAATTATACTTGGGATTAGGCTTTATATATCTATGTAATAATCTTTTAGTTTCCAAATTGCATTTTATAGTATGCATAGTTTAAACTGCTAAATTTAGGACAACCTGAAGCTTCGAATGCATTCAACCCAAGATTTCTCCTGTCCTATATTAGTATTAGTAAAAGTATTATTACTTACGGGTAGAGTAATATCCCTAATATTGTGTTGGTACCCTCTTTCAAGTGGTACTTCTTCTAAAATGCTGTAGTAAAATTCCGAAGTTAATCAGGTTACACAGATTGGGTCTTGCCATCTTTATTTTCCCAGCGGTAGTAAACACAGGACCAAGAAAGCGTTTTCATTGGTTAGTGTATCGTATCTTTCTACAATGTATGGCGCGCGGTATGGTCAGAGAATTCGTGATGTGAGACAGGGACATCTTACACTTCATAAATTGCAAGAAAGAATTTTACGCCCGCATTTGTAAACGTTGTTGGCGCAGCATTTTATTCACATGTTATCAAGTGCTCACAAGTTTACTCCATATACATATAGCAAGCTTACCACCTGAGTCAAGTTAAAGCACGTACAAGTTGATTATCATATATCTATATCAAGTTCAATTCACTCAAAAGCGTATTTTATTAATTAAGATTCCATATTCACAAGTTGATTCGCAAATACGGATAGCAAGTTCAACTCAATCAAAAGCATATTTTATGAATCAAGAGACATACTTACAAGTTGATGAGTCTATCTATCAAGATCACTTAGTCAAAAGTTTATTCGCCAAGTGTGACAGAATGGGGCGACCCCTCTTAATCTTTTTTTCACTACGGCGTATCAGTTACATTGTTGTACTGATTTTTATTGCGTGCTTTCAATTGTCGCACTTTCTTTCTCTGCTATGTATAGCATATATTTGGTATTTACAACCATTTGACACTCCTTGTGGGTGATAATGTCTCACATTAGATTGGCGTTGCACAGCTTTGCTGAGATTAAGCGCAGGTAAACCCATATGGGCCTGCTCAGTCTTAGCGTAGTTTGTTTGTCAAGACAGGGTACGCGACAGATAAGAGATTGCTTGTCTGGGTGACGCATTATGGACAGACAAGGATGATAAGATTACTTTCCGATAAAGTAATAAATTTGTTACATCGGAAACACATTTGTCGTATGAGTTTACAGATGTGTTGGTGAGTTCGCCTGCCAGGGCATCGGATATGTTCATTTCATATACGGAAGACTTGACCCCTGCATTGTGTTCAAAATTTTTCCATGTCAGGAATATTTTGAAATTGCCCCCACCCCAAATTTTGTATGAAACGATTGGCTCTTTCTTAACTTCGTCACAAACAGAAGCGGAGCAGGACAGTGAATATAACCTGACATGTTTCAGTATTAAGACACTGTGAGATTCACGCTTGCCAAGACACCAGACTTGCTAGAAGTTAGAATACAGAATTCCATTTTATCAGACCGGACAATTTTATTGGAGAATCTATCAGGACTTACAAAATAGCCAAGGAATTATCTGTCATTTTAAATAAGGAAAACCTGAATATCTGAGGAAACTGTACACACGAGGTCAGAGAGGGAATTAAAGTTAGAATTAACGACCCCAAGTACACGTGTAAAAAGGCATCCATCTGAGCAAAAAGTCTGTGAGCCAGGATATGTGAAAATAGCTAGTGGATGTCCAAGTCATTTGAAGCTGGCAACTTCTGCGTATAGAATGATGATTTCATGAACCACCACTGCACAGGCTGGTGATTGCTTTATTGCTAGTTTCTTAAAGAGAACCAAACGTATAAAGAGTCCCAGGTTCCATGTGGAGCAGGGAGGGAAAGATGAAAGAAATTGTGTACATTCTAATTATAATACTTACAGTTTCAAACCGGTGTAAATGTCTTTGTAAACATATTCCCTTCAAAATTAATGGAAGTTTCAAACTTTTCAAATCAGTGTCAACATAAATGAAAACATATTCAATTTATATTGTGAACACTTCAAATCAGTGGAAATGTAAATATAAACATATTATATCTGTACTATTAACCTTTTCATTTAAATATAAAGTAACTATGAAAGCTTTTCTATTTAAATGTAAAGAAAGTTTTATCCCGAGGGATTAAATTTAATTCTCATCGAGGGTAAATTCTGAGTTAAATGGGATGGTGGAATAGAACTATGTGTCGCAAAACGCAATACTCAGGAGAGCGTTTCGTTTCTATTCTTTAACATAGTTATTAGTGGTACCAGCAGAAAGTACTATCTCTGGAACAAGAAGGGACAAGTGGCCTACGCTTTAAGACGAGGGACAAACTTTCGTAGACTCTCCCTGACATTTCTGGGAAACGAGCTACACCCGACAACCTTGGCCAGCGACGAGCGTTGTAGTGTGAAAAGAACCAACCCATCAGAAGGAGCAGAACCGTGATTGGCAGCTAAGTTTAATATATATATGCTGCCAACTGAACTTCTTGTAAAAATTTACATCCCATCACGACCGTGGTGATAACTTTTTCTTGATCCACAACCACTCAAATTATTTTCAAATTGTTAAAACTGTTTAAAAAGTGATTATTAAATTTTGTTATTTGTAATTTTATAAATTTAACTTCGATTTAATCCTTTTAAATGTACTGTATGTTTGTCTCAGTCAATTTACTACACACACTCTAAACAGAGCTATACCAGAATAATAAGAATTCCACTGAGTAAATCAGAGGTGGGGGCCTCAACTAGCTAAAATTAATCATTGTTTAATTCTTCACAAAAGTTTTCGGCAGATTCTTCTAGAATTAACGTACTCAGCCAAAGCAGCATTGTTTTCGCTTATCTGAATATCTTGTGAATAGGTCTTGTGATAGAAGTGTCATTACCCTTCTATCTACATCTCTGCAAAGAGTAATCTTATACGAAGGTAGACATCTTTGAAGGCCCATATTAGATACTCTTGAGTTGTTGTCACTGTTGGACCACTACTGCAAAGCAGGGGAGGCAATGCCGTCACAGTAAGATATCACGCTCAAATCACCAAGTTCAGCTACTCACTACGTCAGTTCATGAAGTGAATTAATCTACTTTCATCGTATATTGCAAGACGTAAATTCACTCAGATCAGCTTCATTGCACGATTTGAAGAGCTGCAGTCTAGCCAGTGTCTTTTCAAGATCAAGCAGCACACATTTTCCTGAGACAACAGTCAACGGTTTATCAAAGCTAGAGAGAGATTTACAAATATTGAAGGACATGTATATCTTCCAAGTTCTCATTTCTACAAAGGTTATCATCAGTACGTCCTTAATTTGGAGATAACCCACACAACATACCATAAATTTATTAGAAAGTACCATACACACTTATCTCGAATGGACAGTCTATGCATATAATGTGTATAATACAGTGAAATGAAACAAGTTTCTGGAGACCTTCTTGATAACATTTCATAGGCCATCCCCAGCGACAACTATTGTTGTAGTTGCCCCAGTTACACTTACGACAGTGATATGAGTAGGAAACATTTATGTAAAATTTGTTTGGCTATTTTGAGGCAGTGTTTGGCTTTTACTCAAAATATTAATCTGTGTAGTAGATTTTTGATAAGGGAATTAAGACTTGGGTTGGTCCCTTCTGAATAGATTAGAATAAGTGATAGCCACAGTGAGAGATAATAATAGAAATAGATTTCCACGAGTGAGATGGTAGAAATTAATAGAGGCTGTCCCTGAAATCGAGAATCTTCTCTCTTTCAGCCTATCTTCTACAACAGATCTACATACACACACAAGTGACGAAAGTTAGACGCACATACGTGGGAAAAACTATAACAATGATTATATAGATATTTTGGAACGAGCTGACCGATACGCTGATTAAGTTTAAGTGAATTTTATTTATCATCAGAAAATTCCATCACAACACATAAAAATTACATCAAGCATATACACATAGTCATAAAGTCAATGAATTGCTACAAGAATGATAGACCCATAGGTATGATCTTTTCCCCTGATGTATAGCCCACAGTTCTGTTAGAAGAAAAGTGATAGCCCCAAAGAGTCACGGATACATATGCTATAGTCTAAGATTTCGATTTAAAGGTATGAACAGACTTTGATACTCTGATCTATCCTAAGGAAAATATTGTTAGCAACAAAAACTTGCATAAAGAAATTTAAGACAGCAAAATGGGTGCCAAAATACAACAATAAAGGAATCACTCAGTCCTGCATTCACTCTATTCAGTCAGCCGTGATCACTAGCTTGCATTCGTACTTACAGCTTTGGTAGCAATTTCTGGAAAAACAATTTTTAGGACATGCACATACAGAATCTCCAGGGTAGTCTTGGCCAAGGGAACCCCAGTTCCACAAAGTCAGGTTGAGTTCACTACTTCAGGGAACGTTTCCTTGGTTATTATTATTTTTGTTGATATCTGTTTATGTCGCATTAAAATTGTCCAGACCCGAACGTTAACAGCGAGCACAGTGTCAATAGCGCCACAAGGGCTGAAATGTACTTGAGGTTTTTAGCATCTCAGGAAGAATTAAATCTGGCTCGATGGGCCCGTCTTTTTTTACTTCATTTAATCTTAAAGTTCAGGTAATGGGTACTCTGTCGTTCTGGATGCCAATGCAATGCCAGACAGGTTTTACTTTATACACCCAAGTCTTTAAGAAAAAAATGTTTTTGTTCTTCACAGATATTTCTCAGTACTAAAACGCTGGTAGAGTTGGGCTACCCCAGTTTCACTGAATAAAGAGAAAACAACATATAAAATACTTATACATACTATTCCTCGGTTTTAACTTACATTAAAAACTGCAAGCGTAGAGCTTGTCTTATTGTTTAAATCTCCCGTGAAATAAGTTATCTTCATAAAATCAATCATCATGAATTAGAAATACATACGTATTTCATCAATACTCAATGATGAATCAGTGCAGTTATAAGTTAGTTTAAAATATTCTCGACTGATTATTAGCAGTTTAATTAAATTCATTTACAGCTGCATGAGTTTAAGCTAGAAATTATAATTTATTCTGCTTTCCACTGAAACACGTCAACTAGAGAATGTAACAGACTTATAAATTTAATTTCTTTGCACAGAAATCTAACTAGTAAAATGAAATAAGCGGTTATCACTGAATCACTCAATACTACTAAGATATTATAATAATATTTACCTCCAGACAGAACTACAGGCGATCGCACAAACTTAGAATTTATTCACTCATATAGTTAGTCTAGAAGCTCGGCAAAATTTTGAGTCAAACTAAGAACTTCGCTATGCAAGCTTATTTCCTTAGCACGAGCAACCTGTCTACTGCAAAATTGGAGAACTGAATGAAATCAAGTTTAACTACGGGGTAGATATATGAAACAGACAAAGGATCCCACGCTATTACGAAAAACCCGAAATAGCGCCGGTCTCTCTCTCTCTCTTAACACTCTCATTAACTTCACATTTACGACGCTGGCCATAACTGCAAGCCAAAACGCGTCTTCTCACCTGCTACGACATGTCTCATTTCTCCGCTTTGCAGATTGGCGCCTTCCACCCCTCACGCCTGAAAAGAGAATCTAGCCGTCTTACACTGTGAAGAAAAACGCTCGTGTCAGATGAAAATGTAAAACACATGTCGTAAATGCTCTCTATGTCTGACGAGACGAATTCTCACACTATTTCGTTCACATCCAGGGACTGACATTATTACGCAATAAAATGCGTTCCAAACTAGTATGAGCAAAAAGTTCAAAACGGTTCAAGAGTGAGAGTGGGTAAAAAGTCTAGAAATGGGGGCAGTATATTATTTGTCGCAGAACGAACGAATGCGCCCAAATTTCTTGTTGTAAAAAAATTCCCTCTCAGGATTAAATTGGAAAGCAATCTCTCTCAATTCTATTACCTTGTCAATTTGCTTCTTCTTTAAAATCAGTACCCAAGGAAAATATATTAAATTAAACAATGGGTCTATTACCCTCAAAGTTATTATTCTGCCCTAGGCATCTCTTATAAAAGTGCTATCTATCACTGCATATTGCAATTCAGAAAAACAATTAAATTAAATTAATACAAGGGTATTATTGCACTTTTAATATCATATTATTAAAGTATTTTACTATTATTATGAGGACAAACAAAAACCAATGATTGCAACTAAAGGGTACAAACCATGATTAAGACGCAAACAAGACATTTTTCACAATTAAAAAAATGAATTTATGAAACTAAATTACATCAAGCGGAAATTCACACCCAACTTGAAGGGTCAAGGTCTGACCCGAGGTCAAACTTAATATTCAAAGGTAACACAAAACAAGATGACTGCAATAAATGATTGACATCACAGTGAACTCATAAACGGACGAAAATTTAACAATCATCCTGGAAGAAAATAGTTAACAAACATGATTACAAAACTAACAAAAAATTGTTTAATGAGTACGGAATAATACAAATACGCCAGTTATCTACGGAACGGTACAAGCTAAGACAAATCGATCAAAACGGTAGCAGATGTTGGACAGACAGGTCCAATGGCAAACCTCAATGGGGCTTCCAAAGGTGCAATCGTTTAACTGCCCTAAGAAACGACCGAAATCAATTCAGGCATCGTGAGAGCCACAGAATCTTATTTCGGTTCATCCTCCCTACCTCCCACGAATTAACAACACATTAAGACAACAAAAAGTACATTAAACATAGGTGGTGGGTTGCTCTGAACAATGTTCCATGTGATATGAATAAAACAATTATAAATTTCTGGCCATTGTTTTTTCATTGATATGTTAGTTTTTTCATTCAGAGATAGTGCATCGTGCCTTCGATGGAAGATTAAGCGAATGCGGGGGTGGAAGATTCCGAACAATAATTGAACCTTGGAATACGATTGATTTGATAAGTCATTTCATTGAGTCCGTACATTTTAATCCACAGTTGTACACACAGGATGATCATTTCAATAGGAGTAGAGCATAAGTCCATATAAGTCATGCATAAATTAATCAATAACGTAGACTGCTGGTTATGTGTCAATGTCCGTTTAAGGATACAATGCAGTATTGTCGTCAGAACATCACAGCTATATGCACGCGCAGCTAGACATGGCTACCTGCCGACAGTGAGACTGCGAGTCTGAATATATTCATACGAATTTGACGATTATTCTTCTCCTTCTGAGAATTCTAGTTAAATACTAACCTCCATAAATTTCCCTCTCATATAGAGTTCTAGGACTGACCCTGGTCCATCAAAAAAATGCATATATAAATGGCTATATCATGCCATTGAATTGGAAGGTTAGAAAAACGCAGCTATTCAGCTTGGCGGTCAAGTAACAAAGGGTAGCGTTTCTTAGTTACCGACTGTGTCCTAAACAACGCTATACACGTCATAATCGATCGTGCATGGAGCGTACAATAATTGAAACATCTATCGCAATATATTAAATGCCTTAACCTTTACAATTGCACGTCCGCTAACCTTTAGCAGACGGCGTTAATATCATATACCGTAACAGAAATCCTGTGGACGTATGTTGCGTTTCTCTGTAGCCAAATAGAGCTGCAAGGATAGAAAGATCCCAATCGTCAGGTTTCACTTGTGCCAGTTTACTTAGCATCATGTTGAGGTTTCCGTTAACACGTTCTACTAAACCACTTCTGGCCAGAGTATAAGGCTTAGTGTAGATGTGCTGGTCGTTCAAGATCTTAACGATCTCATCCATCAACAGGTTTCGGTATGGAGATCCGTTATCCGTCAACACTTGTTGAGGGAATCCCAACCGAGTAAAAATCTGCACGAGGGCTTCTGCGACATGCTTGGCATCTGTGCATGTTAGCGGGATAGCTTCTGCCCACATAGTGCATGTGTCGAGTAAGGTGAGGATGAACCTGTTCCTTTTTTAGTCCTTTCTAAGGGTCCTAAAATGTCAATCACTACCCGTTCAAATGGTGTTCCCATTATTGGCATTTCACCCATGTGGACTGGGGGTGTCCGTTACTTGGGTGGTACACGTTGGCACTGGGCACAGGATTTGACATACCTGATAATATCAGTATTTATTCCTGGCCACCAATAATGAGTAGTTATCCGTTGGTTTGTGGCGTTCTGTCCCGTATGTCCGCTGAAGGGAAGAGAGTGCCCCATTTCTAGTATTTCGCTTCTGTACTGTTTCGGTACTAGGAGCTGGTTGTAACCTTGGCCAGGCTTGCCCGTTCTGCGATAAAGTACGCCATCCTTAGAAAACATGTCCCCGTGCTGTCTGGGTTCCTTAGCCATGGGCAGTTTCCTAAAGCAGGGTGCCAAAGTAGGGTCCTTTTGTTGCGCTTCTCTAAGTTCCATAGGTAACAAATTAGGCGCAGGCTCCCGTTCCTTCTTGGTTTGCCCTCTTGTAGTTACTGCTGCCACAATCGGCTCTTCTGGTTTCCCAATAAACACATATCTACCGCCAAGTATGTGGTTGGGGTACTTGTTTTTGTAGAACTTAGACTTTTCAGGAGGGGGGTTTTGAGGTCCAGTTTCTCTGTGGTTATTCTGGTTAGAAGCATGAGAAGATTGGTCTAGATTATTCTTTCGAAAAGGCTCTTCTGTCGGTTTACGTTTTGTAGCCGGTAGTTCAGCCAGCGCATTGTGATATCGCTCAGACTTTTCCAAAATGTCTTCAAGCTTTTCTGCACCTTGCTCACCTAAAATCTTCGGGTGTCCGCAGACAAAGTGTTCATTATTTGTTCTGTTATAACAAATTCCTCAAGTCCTTCATATGTAGAATCGAGCTGTGAAAGCTCCAGAAACTTTGTCAGATATCCCTTTAGACGAGAAGAGAACTGATGAAAAGTTTCAGAGCCCTCTTTCCTGCTGTTGTGGAAGAGTTGCAAAAATTTGCGACCGTTCATTTCAAAACGCTCAAGCAACGCTTTCTTCAACCCGTCATAATTGTCTTGTTGGCTGCTTTCTAGTTTCGAGTAAACATCATAAGCAGAACTGTTTAAATCCTGAGACAGCTTCATACACCAACGCGACCTCTCTAAACCGTACAGAGTTGCCATTTTTTCGAATTTTTCCAGGTATGTGTCAATCTTCTCGTTAGGACAAGGGAAAGATTCTAGAGCGAAAGACATAGCGGTGAGGTGAGGAGATTGAGTATTAGAAGGATCAAGTAAGAAAGAATGAGGAGAAGACTCTCCATTGCTGGAGGTAGAGGCAGCACCACGGCTTTGGACTTCTAGCGCTTTGAGCGCCAACTCGTGCTGTCTCTCCTCCCTCTCCTTCTCATGCTGTCTCTCCTTCTCTCTTTCCTCATGCTGTCTCTCCTTCTCTCTTTCCTCATGCTGTCTCTCCTTCTCTCTTTCGTTTGCCCTGCGAATTTCTATTTCCTCATCCATCTTCTTCTGCTCTCTAGCTTCGGCTGCTTTCCTCTCCTGCTCCACATCATATCTCTCAAGTTCGTCCCTGACAAAAGCTTTCGCTTCCTCTCTTTGTAAACCTTCTTCTCTCGCTTCGTCCCTGAGGATCTGCCTAAGCTTCGCCCTCTCTGCCATCGCAAATAGGTGACTGAGACTAGTCGAGAAGGAAGTAAGAAAAAGATATACTGGATCCTACCACTTACGAGAAAATACCAAACAAAAGATGATATACTTTAACCTGGGATACCTCCTCCTATAATATAGTATCTAACTATCGCTGCTATTAATCGGCAATAAAGCACCTAGTGCAGACGACTGACGCCAAATAAATGGTAGTTAAGATTACTCACTGAAAAATAAGTTGCTACAGTGGAAACAAAATAATTATTACAAAAAAATTTAAGGAGAATAAAAATTCCCTTAATTTTAAGTCCACTACAAGTTCACCCCTGAAGTCAGATCGGGTAAGGGAGGCAATTAATCTGGACGAAATAGTCCGAAACGCACTCCTTAACTTAGTTCAAACACCTTTCTGCTTCACACCCAGTGACTGTTAGACAATCACAAACCTTACCAGCGTTTAGTATTACAAAATCAGTAATTAACATATATTCCGACAAAATCAAACTGTAACTCAAATGTATATTACTCAAAAATGCTGTGGAAAAACCAATTATTAATTGTGTGGTCAGCACGCCCAAAAACAGATCGTTAGTCTGGGCAGCGGTTCCCAACCTGTGGTACGCGTTCCCCTGGGGGTACGCGAAATAAATTGAGTAATGGCGGAAAAAAGATACATATGTCAACAGTGTAAAGACAAGTCAAAAGTTGTGAAATTAATTCAACGCTATACTATACAACATGAACTGTGTGAGACAATCTCCGCCGTTTATCTTGCGCGCCACTGGCGTGCTGTCTGCTTGGACTGGCGTGTGTGAAAATCTATGTCGTTTCGTGAGACCACAATTCAATATTTTTACACAATAGTCTTCATTATGATGACTATGGGATTATAGTTGTGCCGTTGAATATTTCATCAAAAATATGACTTGTTTGATCTTCCACACTATCTATGAACGTCTAATGTCCCGGAAGTAGTAGTGTCGATTCTTGACCCAAATTTTACAAACGTGAGACAGTGAGACAGTGTTTCTATATACAGTAGTTTTTGTCATTGTTTTAAATTAACTTAAAGTGATTAATTGTTCAATTCGTATATTATCAGATATGGATCAGTGGTTGAAAATCGGCACAGTAAAAAAAGCTGAAACATAATGTGGAATGTGATCTATCGCCAAGTACTTCTCAGGACACGCCTAAGACTTTGGTGCAGGATAGTGAAAAGACACGATCTTCAGTTTTACATAGATCTAAAAAGAGAAAATACAGTGACGAATACATGAAGTATGGGTTTTCGTTTATAGGAGTGCTAAGCCCCACTGTGTAATGTGTCGGGAATATTATCCAATGGTAGCATGAAATCTTCGTTACTCTTGCGGCATTTAAGATTTTTTCGATAGGAGTATTAAGACTTGGGTTGGTCCCTTCTGAATAGGTTGGAATGAGTGATAGTCACGGTGAGAGATGGAAATAAAAAACATAGACTTCCACGAGTGAGGTGGTAGAATAGTGATAGATGCTGTCTCTGAGAGCGGAAAATCTTCTCTCTCTCTCACCTATCTTCTACGACAGATCTAAAGTAGTCAGACAGTCTAAACACAGATATATATATTACATATATTTCTATCTAATCACGGGCACGCACATACACGTGACGACAGTTAAACACACAGACGTGGGAAATCTATAACAATGGATATATATATATATTTTTTAGAACGAGCTGACCAACGCACTGATTAGTTCAAGAGAGATTTTTATTATTATCATCAAAAAAAATCTTCTCACAACACCAAAGAAATACATCAAGTAGAAACATATACAAATAGTCATAAAATTTAAGAAAAAAATGCTACAAGGATGATAGCCCGTTAGAATCTTACTCTAGGTTTAGCCCACAGCCCCGTTAAGAGAACAGATGATGGCCCAAAGAGTTATAGATACATAGGGTTGAGTCTAAGAGGTTTCTTTCTTTCTCGTAAATGTATGAACAGAGTTGGATAATCTGATTTAGCCTAAAAAAAAGAAACTCTAGCATTTGTAATTAATTCTGCAGATTAAAAGATTTAAGATAGCAAATGGGTGACAATAATACACCAGTAAAATAACACTCTGGCCTGTGTACTCTCATTCATTCAGCCATGGCCTTGCTCACACATATATACTCACAACTTTGCTCGCTGCCTCTGGGAACATAATAATTCTAGGACCTTCGCACAGACCCGAAAAATGCAGTCATCGACCAAGAAACCCCCAGTTCCAAAAGACGTACTGAACTCTCTGTCTCAGGGAACGATTCCTTGGGTGTTCTAATTTTTTCCGAATGTCTGATTAAGTCACATAAAATTTGTCCAGGCACGAAAGTTAGCAGAGCACAATGTCATTAGCTTTGGATTCTAGGCTTTAAGGAATGTCAGATCGGTGTCTTCTTTCAGGCAGGTACTATATTTGGTCACCACAATACTAGTCACAATCTCTGTCGGAATGTTAATGTTATTCTTGTAATATTCTCGCCGCCAGGCAGCATGTACATTTAAATTTGTGGAGCAATATGAACTGGCTCAAAAGCCCAATATATATTTCTAGTCTTTAGAAACCGTTAGTGGGATTGCTATTACTGTCTCTCTCTGATGGCATATGCACTGTCAGACCAGTGTTACTTGAAACAAAAAAAACCCACGTGGTTAAAGATAGGAACTGTCTATGCTTCACACAAATATGTCTCTTTACTAAACGCTGGCAAGTTGGGTACCACCGTTTCACTCAAACACAGAAGTACTAAAAACTTAAACCACTTCGACCAAACTAAAGGCCATCTCTATTAACAGAGATTATTTAGAAATCGAACGAAAGCTAGTTCTGTCTTTACTGCGAAGTTACTGAGTGAGAATGAAAATAAAGTTTCAAACTCGGGCCAATATCTTAAAATCAGACAAAGGGCCCCAACTTATTTCGCCAAGCGAAATTATCTCTCCTACTCCCAACATTTACGTCAGCTTAACGCGTGTCGTAACTGCCACCTACTGACCGAGATGTACGCGTGTCAGCTTCAAATCCCAGACAGCCTGTCTGCGGTGCGGAACGATTTTTCACGCTACGCCAGGTTTTTCTAACGAAAAACCTCATGCGTTTCTGCAAACTGTAGACAGCTGTCTCGTTCCTGCACTGTGAGGATGCCGGGGTTGACACCTTACGCTAGTGTCAGGTGAAAAATGGTAGACCAAAAGTCTACTCTTTAGTCTGGGTATGAAACATAATCACACCTTTCGTCTACTGACATCTAAGTAATAGAATTACGTATCCCAGTATGAGAAAAAAAAACCCGGTAAAGTTTGAGAATACTGAAGAAAATATTTTTCGCAAACGAGTGATGCGAAAAATACAGGAAAAACAAGTAAGGAAAGATAATAAAATAAAGGATGCGGGTGAGAGAATAGGAAGAAGATGTAGGCAATTTAATGATCAAAACCTACGTGACAGGACGTCCCCCCTTAAGATATGGAAGCACTCCATGTCTACGTTATGGAATTAAATTTCCTATAACCGTAGCTTCGGGGTGTCTGTCTTCTTCCCTCTCATCTTCCCCCTCCATCTCTGTCCAATTCCTACTCATGAAGTCTGCCCCGACGTTACCTTCCTCTGGAATGTCTCCCATGCGCGCTTGAAAGAGCGTCGCCGCTTCTGACATTTTTCAAAGATTTCCTGTGTGTGCAGTGGAGTTTCCCTGCCACTATCGTCATCTTCGTCAGTTTTGGCGATCGTCAGGAGATGGTCGGAGGTTGGCACTGGTCTTTCCAAGTATCTCTTTAAGAGATTTAAATGGAAAACCTTCTCCATTCCTTGAATAGATATCTGGTAGTTAGCCTTAGAAATCTTTTTCAGGACGGTAAACGGCCCTTGCCATCCGATCTTCAGTTGGTTGTTCTCGGTAGGGAGTAACACCAAAACTTTCTCTCCTGCTTCCAGTTTTCTCTCTTTCGCGACTTTCCTGTATCGGTTAGCGTGCTTGGTGCGTGCTCGCTTAAAGTTAGTCGTTGCTAGGTCCCACCCTAGTTTCAACCTTTCCTTTAAAACCGACACACATTTACTTGCTGAGACGACTGACTCATCCGCCTTCTCGTCTGTCAGAGACTGAAGTAAGGCTTCAAGTGGCCCCTTAATAGGTCTGCCGAATAGAAGCGTAGCTGGCGGAAATCCTGTGGAAGTATGAGGAGATTCTCTGTAGCCAAATAACGCTGCAGGAATACAAAGATCCCAATCGTCAGGTTTCACTTGTGCCAGTTTACTTAGCATCATGTTGAGGTTTCCATTTGCACGTTCCACGAGCCCATTTCCGGCCGGAGTATATGGCTTAGTGTGGATGTGTTGGGTCCTCAAGATCTTAACGATCTCATCCATCAACAGGTTTCGGTATGGAGATCCGTTATCCGTCAACACTTGCTGAGGGAATCCCAACCGAGTGAAAATCTGCACGAGGGCTTCTGCGACATGCTTGGCATCTGCGCATGTTAGCGGGATAGCTTCTACCCATAAAGTGCATGTATCGACTAAGGTCAGGATGAACCTGTTCCTTCTTTTAGTCCTTTCGAAAGGCCCTAAAATGTCGATCACAACCCGTTCGAATGGTGTTCCCATTATTGGCATTTCACCCAAAGAGACTGGGGGTGCTCGTTGCTTGGGTGGCACACGTTGGCACTGGGCACAGGATTTGACATATCTGATAACATCAGTATTTACTCCTGGCCACCAATAATGAGTGGTTATCCGTTGGTTTGTGGCGTTCTGTCCCATATGTCCGCTGAAGGGAAGAGAGTGCCCCATTTCTAGGATTTGGCTTCTGTACTGTTTCGGTACTAGGAGCTGGTTGTAACCTTGATCAGGCTTGCCCGTTCTGCGATACAGTACGCCATCCTTAGAAAAAGTGTCCCCGTGCTGTCTGGGTTCCTTCGCCATGGGCAGTTACCTAAAGCAGGGTGCCAAAGTAGGATCCTTTTGTTGCGCTTCTCTAAGTTCCATAGGTAACAAATTAGGCGCAGGCTCCTGTTCCTTTTTGGTTTGCCCTCTTGTAGTTACTGCTGCCACAATCGGCTCTTCCGGTTTCCCAATACACACGTATCTCCCGCCAAGTATGACTGGGTAGATGGGATCATCCATAACAGCCGCTTTGATCACACCTCTGACGAAATCAGAGTGGATCTCCACCAATGCGATGGGAAGCGCTGTAGGTGCATCACTCTTACGAACTTTACAAAGTTGGACGGTCTCTGCTGTCTCTTGACCGGGTTTGACCAGGTTCCTGGCAACAATGCAATCATAAGAAAGCCCCGTGTCAAATAAGCAAAAAGTTTGAGAACCGTTCAAAGTAACAGTACCTCGCGTTGAGGGTCCATCCCCAACAGGTTGGGAATCACTGTCAATAATTCCGCCTTGCGAGACTGTTAATAAGCATCCGATGCGTTTCGGCTCGGTGTGCTCGGTCTGATCATATGTCCCGTGCTCAGGGGTTCTTCCTTTGCCACCTTGTCCTTTCTGGCCACGCTGCCATGTAGGGCGGTCGGGTTGATCAGACTGTTTGGGGTGGTTGGGGTACTTGTTCTTGTAGAACTTGGATTTTTCAGGAGGGGGGTTTTGAGGTCCAGTTTCTCTGTGGTTATTTAGGTTAGAAGCCTGAGAAAATTGCTCTAGGTTATGTTTTCGAAAATGCTCCTCTGTAGGTTTCCGCTTTGTGGCCGGTAGTTCAGCCAGCGCATTGTGATAACGCTCAGACTTTTCCAAAATGTCTTCAAGTTTTTCTGCCCCCTGCTCAGCGAGAAATCTCCGGGTATCAGCAGACAATGTGTTCTTTATTTGTTCTGTTGTACGCCCGCTAATTGGGCGAAATCTCAGGTTATTACTATGTCTAACCTGACATTGATTTTACGTGAGTATCCCTTTTTACTTGTACAGAGACAGGTGTCCCTCGCCATTCAGGCAAATACTCTTTTCGGAGGTTACCCAAAATGTCTTCAGTTTTTCTGCTCCCAAATGTCCTCGCAGTTCGAGACTCATTCCCGCGGAAAAATCCCAGACGGGTTTGAAGTCAGTAACCACAACAATGCTGTTCTTTATTTGTTCTGTTAAAACAAATTCCTCAAGACCTTCGTAGGTAGAGGGGAGCTGCGAGAGCTCAAGGCACTTTGTCAAATATCCCTTTAGACGGGAAGAGAACTGGTGAAAAGATTCAGAATTCTCCTTTCTGCTGTTGCGAAACAGTTGCAAAAATTTGCGAGCGTTCATTTCAAAGCGCTCCAGTAACGCTTTCTTCAACACATCGTAGACGTCTTGTTGGCTACTTTCCAGCTTAGAATAAACATCACAAGCAGAACCTTTTAGGGCCTGGGAAAGTTTCATATTCAAACGCGACCTCTCTAACCCGTACAGAGTTGCAATTTTCTCAAATTTTTCTAACCATGTGTCAATCTTCTCATTTGGACAAGGGAAAGACTCAAGAGTGAAAGACATAGCATTTAGTTGAAGAGATTGAGTGTTAGCAGGGTCAGTTAAGGAAGAATGAGGAGAAGACTCTCCATTGCTGGAGGTAGAGGCAGCACCACGACTTTGGAATTCTAGAGTTTTAAGAGAGAACTCGTGCTGTCTCTCTTTCTCTTTTTCCTCAAGTTGTCTCTCCTCCCTCTCCTTCTCCTGCTGTCTCTCCTTCTCTCTTTCCTCATGCTGTCTCTCTTTCTCTCTTTCCTCATGCTGCATCTTGCGAATTTCCATTTCCTCGTCCATCTTCTTCTGCTGTAATAGCCGGTCTTCCGCTTCTTTCCTCTCCGCATCGTATCTCTCAAGTTCGTCTCTGACAAAAGCTTTCGCTTCTTCTCCTTCCAGTCCCTCCTCTCTCGCTTCGTCCCTGAGGAGTTGTCTAAGCTTTGCCCTCTCGGCCATATTATGTCAGTGACTGAGACTAGTGGAGAAAGAAAATAGGAAAAAGGATACACTGACTCCTACCACTTACGAGAAAAAAAATACCAAAAATTCAAAAGATGATATCCTTAGTCCTGGGATACCTCCTCCAAAGTAAAATCTAACTATCGCTGCTATTATCGGCAATAAAGCACTTAATGCAAAACACGACTACGCCAACTAAATGGTAGTTAAGATTACTTCTGAAAAATAGGTTGCTACAGTGGAAAAGCAAAAATAATTATTGCAAAAATTAAAGAGAAAAATAATACCTTAATTATAAAATCCACTATAAGTTCGCCCCTGAAGTCAGATAAGGTAAGGGAGGCAATTAATCTGGACAAATAGTTCGAAACGCACTCCTTAGCTTTTGCTCAAACACCTACTTCTTCAAAACCCAGTGAATGTTATACACTCACCATTTTACCAGCGTTTAGTATTACAAAATCAGTAATTAACATATATTCCGACAAAATCAACCCGTAAACCAAATGTATAATGTTCAAATGCTGTGGAAAAAAACTTATCACTTTGTGTGGTCAGCACGCTCGTAAACAGATCGTTAGTCTAGGGGATACATTATTTTAAAATAAAACTCACAAGACAATCACACTCTTACTCTATTACTGAATAAAGAATCTTAAGTACAAAATCCAGATAGACGAGTCCACGTTTGTCGTACTCGTCTTCCTATTCTAAGTTCAAAAATCCGTCGGACGAGACCACATTTGTCGTAGATTTTTTCGATAGGAGTATTAAGACTTGGGTTGGTCCCTTCTGAATAGGTTGGAATGAGTGATAGTCACGGTGAGAGATGGAAATAAAAAACATAGACTTCCACGAGTGAGGTGGTAGAATAGTAATAGATGCTGTCTCTGAGAGCGGAAAATCTTCTCTCTCTCTCACCTATCTTCTACGACAGATCTAAAGTAGTCAGACAGTCTAAACACAGATATATATATTACATATATTTCTATCTAATCACGGGCACGCACATACACGGGACGACAGTTAAACACACAGACGTGGGAAATCTATAACAATGGATATATATATATATATATATATATATATATATATTTTAGAACGAGCTGACCAACGCACTGATTAGTTCAAGAGAGATTTTTATTATTATCATCAAAAAAAAATCTTCTCACAACACCAAAGAAATACATCAAGGAGAAACATATACAAATAGTCATAAAATTTAAGAAAAAAATGCTACAAGGATGATAGCCCGTTAGAATCTTACTCTAGGTTTAGCCCACAGCCCCGTTAAGAGAACAGATGATGGCCCAAAGAGTTATAGATACATAGGGTTGAGTCTAAGAGGTTTCTTTCTTTCTCGTAAATGTATGAACAGAGTTGGATAATCTGATTTAGCCTAAGAAAAAGAAACTCTAGCATTTGTAACTAATTCTGCAGACTAAAAGATTTAAGATAGCAAATGGGTGACAATAATACACCGGTAAAATAACACTCTGGCCTGTGTACTCTCATTCATTCAGCCATGGCCTTGCTCACACATATATACTCACAACTTTGCTCGCTGCCTCTGGGAACATAATAATTCTAGGACCTTCGCACAGACCCGAAAAATGCAGTCATCGACCAAGAAACCCCCAGTTCCAAAAGACGTACTGAACTCTCTGTCTCAGGGAACGATTCCTTGGGTGTTCTAATTTTTTCCGAATGTCTGATTACGTCACATAAAATTTGTCCAGGCACGAAAGTTAGCAGAGCACAATGTCATTAGCTTTGGATTCTAGGCTTTAAGGAATGTCAGATCGGTGTCTTCTTTCAGGCAGGTACTATATTTGGTCACCACAATACTAGTCACAATCTCTGTCGGAATGTTAATGTTATTCTTGTAATATTCTCGCCGCCAGGCAGCATGTACATTTAAATTTGTGGAGCAATATGAACTGGCTCAAAAGCCCAATATATATTTCTAGTCTTTAGAAACCGTTAGTGGGATTGCTATTACTGTCTCTCTCTGATGGCATATGCACTGTCAGACCAGTGTTACTTGAAACAAAAAAAAAACCCACGTGGTTAAAGATAGGAACTGTCTATGCTTCACACAAATATGTCTTTTTACTAAACGCTGGCAAGTTGGGTACCACCGTTTCACTCAAACACAGAAGTACTAAAAACTTAAACCACTTCGACCAAACTAAAGGCCATCTCTATTAACAGAGATTATTTAGAAATCGAACGAAAGCTAGTTCTGTCTTTACTGCGAAGTTACTGAGTGAGAATGAAAATAAAGTTTCAAACTCGGGCCAATATCTTAAAATCAGACAAAGGGCCCCAACTTATTTCGCCAAGCGAAATTATCTCTCCTACTCCCAACATTTACGTCAGCTTAACGCGTGTCGTAACTGCCACCTACTGACCGAGATGTACGCGTGTCAGCTTCAAATCCCAGACAGCCTGTCTGCGGTGCGGAACGATTTTTCACGCTACGCCAGGTTTTTCTAACGAAAAACCTCATGCGTTTCTGCAAACTGTAGACAGCTGTCTCGTTCCTGCACTGTGAGGATGCCGGGGTTGACACCTTACGCTAGTGTCAGGTGAAAAATGGTAGACCAAAAGTCTACTCTTTAGTCTGGGTATGAAACATAATCACACCTTTCGTCTACTGACATCTAAGTAATAGAATTACGTATCCCAGTATGAGAAAAAAAAACCCGGTAAAGTTTGAGAATACTGAAGAAAATATTTTTCGCAAACGAGTGATGCGAAAAATACAGGAAAAACAAGTAAGGAAAGATAATAAAATAAAGGATGCGGGTGAGAGAATATGAAGAAGATGTAGGCAATTTAATGATCAAAACCTACGTGACATTATTGTGAGGTATTTGAAAAGCAATGAAGTTGAAGAAAACCTTTTGCTTTGTCATCCTCTGTCAGGGCTTACAAGAGGTGAGGATATATTTCATGCTATTGATTCGTATTTCAAAGAAAAGGACATTAATTGGTCTAATTGTTGTGGACTATGCACTGACGGAGCCATGTCTATGTCAGGTTGCTACTCAGGTCTTCGCGCTCGTGTCACGAAGGTAGCCCCCAATATAACCTGGAGCCACTGCTGCATCTACAGGCAAAGCCTTGCATTTAACCGCCTCCCTGGTGAATTAAAAGTCGTTCTTGATGAAGCTGTTAAAGTGGTTAATTTTATAAAGTCAAAGTCCACAAACTCGAGGCTTTTCAACGCACTGTGTGAAGAGAGGAATAGTCTTCATTCTACTCTGCTCCTTCATACACAAGTAAGGTGGCTCTCTCGTGGAAAAGTCCTTACCCGGCTGTTCGAACTTAAACATGAAGTCCAACTTTTTTTTTTGAAGACTATCCTCTCCAACTTACTTCAAAGTTACACGAATAAGATTGGCTTCAGAGTCTTGCATACTTATCGGATATTTTCCTACAAATAAACGTACTAAATTTGGCACTTCAGAATAGCTCGGTAACGATCTTCAGTGTTTCAGACAAAATTGAATCTATGATTAAAAAATTAGATTTTTGGAGGTCGTGTAGTGAAAAAGGCAAGCCTGAGGTATTTGAAACTCTGCACAATTTCCTATCTGAGAACGAGCTGCACCTCTCCCAGGAAATGAGTGAGAAAATAATTGAACACTTGAAAAGGCTAAAATCATCTTTCGAGAAGTACTTTCCGAAACCTGGAAAAGAGAACTATTGGATTGTAAATCCCTTTGACGAAGAATATTTCCAAGCAGCCACATTATCAATCAACGAAAAAGAGAAGTTGATTGAACTTTCGACTGATACTACTTTAATAGCTGAATTCAAAGGTAAATTCCTAATTAACTTTTGGGGAGACATCAGCAGAGAATATGAACAGCTGACCGACAAGGCGCTTAAGTTTCTGCTGCCATTTACAAATACTGAGCTGGTGGAGAGGGCTTTCTCTTCTTATACCTTTATAAAAAATAAATACCGTAGTAAACTGAATGCACTCTAGAATACTAGAACAGAGACTCCGACGCTTAGCTGAGCCACAATTGGATGAGGTCCAGTGCGGATTCCGAGCAAACCGAAGTACTCAAGACCTAATCTTCACACTCAGACAGCTGAGTGAAAAGGCCCTTGAGTATAAGAGTGAGATCCATCTTTGTTTCATAGATCTGGAAAAGGCGTTTGACAGGGTCCCCTGGAGCAAACTTTGGGACTGTTTGGCAAGGAAGAACATTCCAGCACCTCTGATTCATGCTATACAGAGCTTCTACAAGTCTTGCAGGAATTATGTGAGGACAGCAAACCATAAGTCAGAGGAGTTCAGGAAAACAACTGGTGTAAGACAACGTGATATCCTGTCACCTTATCTTTTCATACTCCTTATTGATGATGTTATCAAGTAATGTAAGGAGAGAACAAGAAAGTATTCAGTGGGGTACTGGAAGATGAGACAGGTATGCATTTCAGAGCTGGCATTTGCTGATGATGTTGCCCTGATTGCTAAATCGGAGGCATATCTCCAATCCAACCAACAAGTCTGGAAGGAAGAGCTGGAGAAGAGAGGGATGGCCATAAGTAGCTCTAAAACAAAATCCATGGTGATATCACGAGAAGAAAGAATACATCAGATTAAGCTGGGAGAACAGGTCCTGGAGCAGGTCGACCACTTTAAATATCTCGAGTCTATTATAGACCGAAAAGGAGGCATCAAAGAAGAGTTGGCTACTCGAAAAGCAGCAGCTGGGAGACTTTTTCAGGCCATAAATCGAGGATTCCTCAGCAAGAGAGAGGTTGGTAAGAAAACGAAGATGGCTGTATACCGCTCCACCTATGTCCCAGTCTTGACATATGGATGCGAGTCATGGGCAATGACTACAACCCATAAAAGCCATATCCAAACCTCAGAAATGAGGTATCTGAGGAAGGTGGTTGAAGTAACAAGAAGAGACATGGTACGCAACCAGACAACACGTCAAGGCCTCAAATGCTACCCGCTGCAGACCCAAGTAGAACATTGCCAACTAAGATGGTTTGGCCATGTCTGCAGAATGGGAGAAGATCGGCTACCACGACAAGCATGGGAAACAAAGAGCCAGGGATCCAGACCCCCAGGACGACCCAGAGTCCGCTGGGAGGACAACATTAGACAATCTTTGAAGGACCGAGGACTAGAATGGAACCAGGCCAGGAGGAAGACAGCCGATAGGATAGTCTGGCGCTCTCTCTTCCAAACCTCTACACCTCACGGTAGAAGGGGAACGACTAAGTAAGTAAGTAAACTGAATGCAGGTCCAGAATTGAGACTGTATCTTACATCACTTGAACCTGATTTTTAAAAAAAAAACTATGTGCCTCAAAACAAGCTCAAGGATCGCACTGAACATTTGTCATGGTCACGTGACTTGTGTGTTATAAAAAGTTATTTCAACTTTTAACAATAACAACATTATTATTATTATTATTATTAATAAATGTGTTAATTTTTATTGTAACTTCTGATTTTTTTAATGTAAATATATATGCACTGTTTGTTCACCTTTTTATTACATTGTTTTTTAAACCCGTGGTTGGCCCCTTTATTTCTGGTTATAATCTATAAATTTTGAGTAACAGCAACTATATTGATTTCAAATATTTTGCTAATATTAGGGGCACAATTTATAGAAATGAACTGCCAAGGGGTACGCAAGTGAAAAAAGGTTGGGAACCGCTGGTCTAGGGGAATAGTTACTTTTTTAAGATACACAAAACCACGAGACAGTCACAATCTTACTCTATATCAGATTAAAGAAAATTAATCCTGCAGACGAGCTGATATTCGTATTTGCTGTGGTGTGTTGATGAGGTATGACTGGTGATAGGGGACCTAGTGTACTGAATGAGATCAGCTGTGAAGGTTTCTGAAGATAATAAGTTTGGTGTGTATACAGAAGACCTTACTTGCTACCACATTTCGATCTCAATCAGACTTATTCTTGATCAATGTGAATAATAGCTTCGTTAAGTGTCTAGGGTATTGTAATAGTGTTGTGGAATAATCTCAATACAAAACATATACAAACAAATATTAAATCCTAAGATAAACTCAACTAACTCCAGCTGTTAAATTTTATAATGAAAAATTTTCTCATCTCATCTCATAATCGTAACCTCTTCTACCCCGTGAAACGAGGTGTAGAGGGTACCCAAGTGCACAAGGCCCATGGGCGGACATGTAATCGAAGTGACTTGGCAAACAGGTGATTAGCCCATTGCAAAAATTTTCTGTTAAACTTTATTGGTCCTGAGCCTAGATATTGTTTTGGTCAGGACTTTAGTCAATGATAATCAATTTGATTGCATAATATAATTACAAATATATATTAAAATATTTACATGCAATAGACAGTATGTCTATAGTACATGGGGACAATTTTCAAATGGATATTCTTTAATATATCTAATTACTGGTATTATGAAGCAGCTTGGGGTTTATCATCATCCCAATGTTCTTTAGATTTAATAGTATGGTTTCTGTTATTCTTTTTGGATGAATGTTTTTATTCAATACAGGAGATCTTTCAGGAATAGTAATAAGTTGTTCCAGGCCAGATATATCACTTATCTGAGCCCTGGAATCCCAGCAATTGCAGTCAGTTTGGCCAAACGCTTCAAAATCCTCTGGTCTTAAACCTCTTTTATAACAGCAGGTGTCAGAGACTCCTTGATCTAGTGCTGAATTGCTCTATCATTCAGTATCAGCATCATACAAGTACCAGCAGGAACCCCTGTCAAAGCAAGTTATGGTTCTGTCTTAATATCAAACTAATTCCTCCAAATTTACATGTAAACATACATTTCACCAAAGAACATGGTCAGCTCTTCTGACAACCTAGCTTCTCCACTTTCATGTGATGGAACAAATGGTACCAGTTTTCTTTTATTTTTCCCTAATGGAGGCTACGCCTCTGCCATAGGCCTACCTGCAATACTTCACCATGCAATAAGATAGGTGTAATGTTTCTGCATGATCATCATATATATTCCTGTAGTTCTAACCTTCTTAAATGGTCCATAGCATAATGCATCAATAACTAGGCCATGCCTGAGTCTGCCATGGAACCATTTAATTACAACCTTTTGTCATGGCCTTTTCTTATACACAACCCTTTTTCAAATTAAAAAGTCAATAAAATCAATCTTACCACATGTAAAGGAAATATACACAGGTTACGATGAATAAGGCAATTTAATATGGCACACTTTCAGATTTGCCCACTGTCCAGACTGATTTCTGTAGTTATATCTTATAAAACACAGCACAAGTCTGTCAACGCTTCCTGCTCTAATGAATATTTTTTTTTAAATGGCAACGAGCAGCGTACTCTTTCGTTAAGGTCACATGCCTTGGCCAATCGGACTAAGCCTATCTTTATTTTTGAATTAACTTTAAAAAAAAATCTCACACTACTATGTGTTACTATCAACAACTAGCTTCATATATCTAAGTTAGCCAATCATACCTCGGCTTCCTTCAAAATCAAGCCAATCCCCTACTTCTTATTATCTTAGCCTTCTTTCACCTACGTGTTTTAAAAAAAATCATGCAATTCCATCCAAGCAGATATGACTCGACATGACAGTATCTCTGTTCTCTATATATTTTATTACCAATATTTAATTATCTAATGGACTATTTAAACAACCAATTACATATTCTTTGTCCACAAGTCTTCAGAAACCCGAATATACAATTATCATGAGACTAAATGGCTTATTTAAAAATACTGTCTTTTTTCGATCTTAGTTGTTTATTTTTAACTACCATCTGTCCGCATCTTTTTAACTGTACTATCAGTATAAAGTCAGGAGCTCAGACGTAAAACAGTAGAGTATCAGGTTTCCTAATAAGAATTAAACCTGTTTTCGAAACCTAATGTCGTGTCGTTAGTTTTTTTTCATCACTGTTTATTTGAAAATCAGGCCATGCAAACGGCGTGCGAGATGGCTTACACAGCGACACACAGCGAGCGGCATAACTGCATGCGTCCCTCAGTGCATCTCTCTCTCTCTCTTAGTTCGTCCGTCTGTCTTTCTAAGTTAACCTTGTGCGTGTAATTACACTACTGTTAGTTTTAGCATCTAGGTCATTGAGAAAATACAGTACATATTTTACAGGGGGTGTGGCGATACAATTATTTGAAGAATGCAGCAGGGAAGGCAGAGATTTTGCGTTCAGCCCTTCCGGTTTTATTAATCTCAGGTTTTTGCGCTATTGGGAAAGCACTGGTCTTGCTCCATTCTTCTTTCTTTCTTATATTTGTTTTCTGCTTTACATTTATGTTCTAATTTATATATGGGTATTAGAATTTTTCACCACAATTCTCCCCACTTAAAACAGACATCATGTGTCAGTTCCTAATTCTATATACACATAGATAAACCACTATCTATGCCTGGGGATTACTCTGATTTTCATCGCACGGATGGTGGCTTAGAAAATCAGCACCTAGGTTAGTTTTTCCAGAAATATATTCTATACTGAACTGATAGGGCTGTAATAGCAACGACCATCTTAGTAAATCTGGAATTTTCATGCCTAGCTTGCGCTAGAAAAGCCAATGGTTTGTGATCCGTTTGTAGCTTGAATGAATTTCCATACATATAAATATTGAATTTCTTGATCGCCCATATCACTGCGAGACACTCTTTTTCGCTAGTAAAATAGTTTGTTCAGCTTTATTCAACTTTCTGCTAGCATATGCCACTGGGGTTAATTCCCCATCCAGTGAATCTGACTTTTGTAACAGGGATGCACCCAGCCCTACATTACTCGCGTCCGTTCTCACAATGAATTCTTGACTTAAGTCAGGTAATTTCAAAATAGGTCTGCTTGTGAGCTTTTCCTTCAATTCTTGGTATGCTAATTCACACTGTGCTGTCCAGGTAATTCTATCTGGATTTCCTTTGCGTGTCAAATCAGTCAACGGTGCACATATGGAGTTAAAGTTTTTGATATATTTCTGGTAGAAATCACATAATGAGACAAAAGATCTCACGTCTTTCTTTGTTTGTGGCCTCGGTGCTTTTTTCAGTTTCTCTAGGTTCTTGGGGTCAGGGGTCATGTTTCCCTGATGTACTGTGTGTCCCAAGAATTCCAACTCTTTACATCCAACACAACATTTGGTTGGTCTGGCGGTCAAATTCGCCTCTTTAAGTCGATCAAACAACATGTTCAGAGAGTTAATGTGTTCCTCAAATGTTTCAGTCGCTATGAGGATATCATCCATGAAGTTTGTGATGCATGGATTATTCAGGGGATCCAACAATTTTCTCATCATTCTAGAGAACACACTGGGCGCATTTTTCAATCCAAATGGCAATCTGTTAAATTCATAGTGTCCCTCCGAGGTACTAAAAGCTAGATAAGGTCTAACCTCAGGCTTTACTGGAATCTGATAGTAGCCTTTGCTCAGATCCACCTTTGAGAAATATTTAGCTTTATTCAGCCTGGCAAACAGCTGATTTGTATCCGGCAATGGATCCACCTGACCTTCTGTGATAGCATTCAGTTTCCTGTAATCTATACAGAGTCTATGTTCTCCAGAGGGTTTTCGCAATAGAACCACACTGGAACTATAAGGAGATTCGCTGTGTGAAATAATTCCTTCTTTCAACAAATAGTCTATCTCTTCCTTCAAAGCTTTCTCCTTAGCGAAAGCAATCGAATAGGCTTTCATACAGATTGGTGTTGGGTCTATAAGTTTCATATCATACTCTAATAGGTTTGTATGCCCCGGACGATCCGTTAGCACATCTGTATGATCATCTACAACATGTTGCACTCTCTCCTTCTGATTTTTCGTTAAATGTGTACTGATTTTCACCTGTGCAGCGGTCTCACAGGGGTGTTATGGATATTCAAATGATGAAAGTGGTTCTTTTTTCATCTCCATTGCAATCGACAAGGTCAGCAAATGTGTCTCTTCCTGATTTTCTCTGTCCAAATATTTCTTCAGGAGGTTTACATGATAGATTTTTTCTTTCCCCTTCCTATCTATCTTATAATTTGTTCTAGACACCTTCTCTAGAACTGTATATGGACCTTGCCATCCAATTTGCAATTTGTTCTGGCTACCGGGTAGAAGAAGCAGTACCTTCTCTCCCACAGCTAAATCTCTGTCTTTAGCTTTCTTGTTATAATAGGCAGCATGCTTTTTCCTGGCTTGTCTCAAATTTTCATTGGCAAGTTTCCAGCCAGTTTTTAAACGAGTGGTCAGCTCATTCACATATTGGTATGATGAGGTAATATTTTCCTCTGCCTTTTCATCAGTCCACGTTCTTAACAGGCTACATATGGACCTTTAATATTGTTGACCTATTTTTCCATGCACCGGTATGGTCTCTTCCACTAGAAGCACTGTAGTGATGATTTTTCTTCCCAGAATCATCATTCACAAAACGACCGCTACCAATTTTTTTCTTGGGGCTCTCTCCCCACTTAAAATTCTTGGTGAGAGATCTCCTCTCTCTTTTGTCTTCCTCCAGTTCACATAAGTCCGATTGAGGGATTTTCGGTCTATTCTGGGGTAAGACATCTCTTTGTACTCGCTGCATAGTGGGCATTGTAAAACATCCAAGTGAAGATTGTCCGTGAAAAGGGGGTTCCCATTCCACTTGGTCCACTTTATTAAATTTATTTTTCTTTCCATTGTCAGGCCTAAGTTTGCCCCGTGGCGTATCTAGGTCCTGATCAATGTTCCCACTTGTGGGTGTTCCCTCATGTAATATGCCACATCTTTCTACAAAATTCTCAATGTCAAACATTGCCTTGGGCCAATGCTAATTGTGAGCCACCTTTTGGATGATGGTACCTATTTTCTCATGGTCCCCATCTTGTTTCACATGTAAGCTCCTTATTAAGTCTGCCCTATACTTTTTAGGAAGTACCAGCTGTCCCTGACCATTGGATCTAGTTCCGGCCTTCCTGTATATCAGTTTGTTCTTCATATAGAAGTCTCCTTTTCCTGGAGGTGTATGACAATTTGACAATTTCTTAAAACAGGGCTTGAGGGTCCTATCCCCAGCCTGCGCCTTCCTCATCTCATCTGGAGTGGTATTTATCATATTATCCTCCTCCTTTCTAGAGGTCGACCTGACCTGACGGGTGACCATATACACAGGTTTCCTTCTACAACGGTCAGTATCATGATTGTCCATCCGACAATTTTTACACCACTTCCTTCCTTGGTTGAATGATTTTCTTTCATCAAATTTCCTTTCATCGAATCGTGGGGTTTTATTTTTATTATCATAGCGTGGCCTATCAAACTGATGCTTACCTTTGTTCTGATCTCTATAATCAAACTTGTTAAAGTTTTGTGGTACCTTAGAATTGTCTACCTGCTTCTTCTTATTACCAACTACCTCTGCTTGGGCTGCCTGATACCTTTCAGCGACATTTAGTAACTCACCCAGCCTCTCTGCACCTTGTTCCATGAGAAACTTTCTCAGGTCTGGAGCCATGGACTCTCTTAGCTGCTCTATAAGGATCATTTCTTTAAGATCTTGGGTTTTCCCCAGAGCAGTCCATTTCTCCAAGTATGTCTCTAACCGTGTAGAGAACTGGTGATAGGTCTCACCCGACAGTAGTTTGGCATTCCTGAACTTTTTCCTATAAAATTCTCCGTTCTTTTCATATCTTAACAAAAGAGCCTGCTTTAACATGTCATAATTGTCTTGGTCATCTCTGCTCATCTTGGCAAAAACTTCATAAGCTGTACCACGAAGCCCTTGTGATAACTTTAGGCTCCACCTTTCTCTCTCTAAACCATACGTGGTAGCTAAAAGTTCATATCTAATTAGGTAACTTTCTATGTCATCGTCTTTCTCAACAAAATGGTCTAAATGAAAACTCATAGCTGAGGTTGAGGCTCCCTGACTAACAGTGGCATCTGAGGTAAAGGGACTGGCACCATTTTCAGGAGCATGGCCTTGAAATTCTAACTCCCTTAGTCGTAACTCATGTTCCCTTTGTAATCTCTTCTCCTTTTCTGCTTCCCTTTCTGCAGCCTGTCTCTTTTCTTCTCTTTCAGCAGCCTGTCTCTTTTCTTCTCTTTCAGCAGCCTGTCTCTTTTCTTCTCTTTCAGCAGCCTGTCTTCTTTCCTCTGCTTCCATCTGTACTTTCTTAGTCTCAGCCTCCAATGCCCTAGCCGCTTTGTCAGCCTCCATCTGCAACCTCTTAACTTCTTTTTCAGCCTCAATCTGTAACGCTAATTTCTTAATCTCCCTAGCCTCTTCTAACTTTCTTTCTGCTTCTTTCTCTAATCTTTTTTCTTCCCGAGCAATAAATTTATCACATTCTGAGGTGACATAATCAATCAAGACCTGCCCATCCATGTGCATCTCGCTAGCAGTCTGTACAGCGGCAGATCTAAATTTGGACAAATCAGCCATTCTAACTCAAGTAGATCTACTAAGGTTCTAAGACAATTCTAAACTTAATTAAAATAATTATCAACTAATTACTACTGGTGGAACAACTTATCACTGTAAAATCTCCTCTTAATTATTGTTACTGTTTTAGGGGTGTTCCTAACCTCTACTAAGACCAGTAATACAATCTTGAATTTATATCCTACTGCTAATTTTTATTCCTGGAGTCAGTTGATATATGCTGTATGAGATTCCTATATTTGCCAAATTCCAATCCCGGAATTAGAGACCCCAATATATGTCGTGTGTTGATGAGGTATGACTATGGTGATAGGGGACCTAGTGTACTGAATGAGATCAGCTGTGAAGGTTTCTGAAGATAATACGTTTGGTGTGTATACAGAAGACCTTACTTGCTACCACATTTCGATCTCAATCAGACTTATTCTTGATCAATGTGAATAATAGCTTCGTTAAGTGTCTAGGGTATTGTAATAGTGTTGTGGAATAACCTCAATACAAAACATATACAAAAAATATTAAATCCTAAGATAAACTCAACTAACTCCAGCTGTTAAATTTTATAATGAAAAATTTTCTGTTAAACTTTATTGGTCCTGAGCCTAAATATTGTTTTGGTCAGGACTTTAGTCAATGATAATCAATTTGATTGCATAATATAATTACAAATATATATTAAAATATTTACATGCAATAGACAGTATGTCTATAGTACATGGGTACAATTTTCAAATGGATATTCTTTAATATATCTAATTACTGGAATTATGAAGCAGCTTGGGGTTTACCATCATCCCAATGTTCTTTAGTTTTAATAATATGGTCTCTGTTATTCTTTTTGGATGAATGTTTTTAATCAATACAGGAGATCTTTCAGGAATAGTAATAAGTTGTTCCAGGCCAGATATATCACTTATCTGAGCCCTGGAATCCCAGCAATTGCAGTCAGTTTGGCCAAACGCTTCAAAATCCTCTGGTCTTAAGCCTCTTTTGTAACAGCAGGTGTCAGAGACTCCTTGATCTAGTGCTGAATTGCTCTATCATTCAGTATCAGCATCATACAAGTACCAGCAGGAACCCCTGTCAAAGCAAGTTATGGTTCTGTCTTAATATCAAACTAATTCCTCCAAATTTACCTGTAAACATACATTTCACCAAAGAACATGGTCAGCTCTTCTGACAACCTAGCTTCTCCACTTTCATGTGATGGAACAAATGGTACCAGTTTTCTTTTATTTTTCCCTAATGGAGGCTACGCCTCTGCCATAGGCCTACCTGCAATACTTCACCATGCAATAAGATAGGTGTAATGTTTCTGCATGATCATCATATATATTCCTGTAGTTCTAACCTTCTTAAATGGTCCATAGTATAATGCATCAATAACTAGGCCATGCCTAAGTCTGCCATGGAACCATTTAATTACAACCTTTTGTCATGGCCTTTTCTTATACACAACCCTTTTTCAAATTAAAAAGTCAATAAAATCAATCTTACCACATGTAAAGGAAATATACACAGGTTACGATGAATAAGGCAATTTAATATGGCACACTTTCAGATTTGCCCACTGTCCAGACTGATTTCTGTAGTTATATCTTATAAAACACAGCACAAGTCTGTCACCGCTTCCTGCTCTTATGAATATTTTTTTAAATGGCAACGAGCAGCGTACTCTTTCGTTAAGGTCACATGCCTTGGCCAATCGGACTAAGCCTATCTTTATTTTTGAATTAACTTTAAAAAAAAATCTCACACTACTATGTGTTACTATCAACAACTAGATTCGTATATCTAAGTTAGCCAATCATACCTCGGCTTCCTTCAAAATCAAGCCAATCCCCTACTTCGTATTATCTTAGCCTTCTTTCACCTACGTGTTTTCAAAAAAATCATGCAATTCCATCCAAGCAGATATGACTCGACATGACAGTATCTCTGTTCTCTATATGTTTTATTACCAATATTTAATTATCTAATGGACTATTTAAACAACCAATTACATATTCTTTGTCAACAAGTCTTCAGAAACCCGAATATACAATTATCTTGAGACTAAATGGCTTATTTAAAAATACTGTCTTTTTTCGATCTTAGTTGTTTATTTTTAACTACCATCTGTCCGCATCTTTTTAACTGTACTATCAGTATAAAGTCAGGAGCTCAGACGTAAAACAGTAGAGTATCAGGTTTCCTAATAAGAATTAAACCTGTTTTCGAAACCTAATGTCGTGTCGTTAGTTTTTTTTCATCACTGTTTATTTGAAAATCAGGCCATGCAAACGGCGTGCGAGATGGCTTACACAGCGACACACAGCGAGCGGCATAACTGCATGCGTCCCTCAGTGCATCTCTCTCTCTTTCTCTCTTAGTTCGCCCGTCTGTCTTTCTAAGTTAACCTTGTGCGTGTAATTACACTACTGTTAGTTTTAGTATCTAGGTCATTGAGAAAATACAGTACATATTTTACAGGGGGTGTGGCGATACAATTATTTGAAGAATACAGCAGGGAAGGCAGAGATTTTGAGTTCAGCACTTCCGGCGTTATTAATCTCAGGCTTTTGCGCTATTGGGAAAGCACTGGTCTTGCTCCATTCTTTTTTCTTTCTTATATTTGCTTTCTGCTTTACATTTATGTTCTAATTTATATATGGGTATTAGAAATTTTCACCACATTTGCCCAGGACTAGAGTTCAATTCCCGGAAAACGAGCCACCATTCTGTCGTAGATTTTTAATAGGGGAATTAAGACTTTGGTTGGTCCCTTCTGAATAGATTAGAATAAGTGATAGCCACAGTGAGAGATAATAATAGAAATAGATTTCCACGAGTGAGATGGTAGAAATTAATAGAGGCTGTCCCTGAAATCGAGAATCTTCTCTCTTTCAGCCTATCTTCTACAACAGATCTAGAGGAGTCAGACAGTATATGTATATACCACTCACGTGCACACACACACAAGTGACGACAGTTAGACGCACAGACGTGGGAAAAACTATAACAATGATTATATAGATATTTTGGAACGAGCTGACCGACACGCTGATTAAGTTTAAGTGAATTTTAATTATCATCAGAAAATTCCATCACAACACATAAAAATTACATCAAGCATATACACATAATCATAAAGTCAATGAATTGCTACAAGAATGATAGACCCATAGGTATGATCTTTTCCCCCGATGTATAGCCCACAGTTCTGTTAGAAGAAAAGTGATAGCCCCAAAGAGTCACGGATACATATGCTATAGTCTAAGATTTCCCTTTAAAGGTATGAACAGACTTTGAAATTCTGATCTATCCTAAGGAAAATATTGTTAGCAACAAAAACTTGCATAAAGAAATTTAAGTCAGCAAAATGGGTGCCAAAATACAACAATAAAGGAATCACTCAGTCCTGCATTCACTCTATTCAGTCAGCCGAGATCACTAGCTTGCATTCGTACTTACAGCTTTGGTAGCAGCTTCTGGAAAAACAATTTTTAGGACATGCACATACAGAATCTCCAGGGTAGTCTTGGCCAAGGGAACCCCAGTTCCACAAAGTCAGGTTGAGTTCACTACTTCAGGGAACGTTTCCTTGGTTATTATTATTTTTGTTGATATCTGTTTATGTCACATTAAAATTGTCCAGACCCGAACGTTAACAGCGAGCACAGTGTCAATAGCTTAAGTTTCTAGTAACGAGGAATGTCAGGTCAGTGCCTTCTCTCAGTATAGGACTTTATTTGGTCACACCACCACTAGTCAGAACTCCGTCGGAATGTTACTGATAGTAATATTTTACTTGCCACAAGGGCTGAAATGTACTTGAGGTTTTTCTCAGGAAGATTTAAATCTGGCTCGATGGGCCCGTTACTTCATTTAATCTTAAAGTTCATGTAATGGGTACTCTGTCGTTCTGGATGCCAACGCAATGCCAGACAGGTTTTATTTTATACACCCAAGTCTTTAAGAAAAAAATGTTTTTGTTCTTCACAGATATTTCTCAGTACTAAAACGCTGGTAGAGTTGGGCTACCCCAGTTTCACTGAATAAAGAGAAAACAACATATAAAATACTTATACATACTATTCCTCGGGTTTAACTTACATTATAAACTGCAAGCGTAGAGCTTGTCTTATCGTTTAAATCTCCCGTGACATAAGTTATATTCATAAAATCAGTCATCATGAATTAGAAATACATACGTATTTCGTCAATACTCAATGATGAATCAGTGCAGTTATAAGTTAGTTTAAAATATTCTCGACTGATTATTAGCAGTTTAATTAAATTCATTTATAGCTGCATGAGTTTAAGCTAGAAATTATAATTTATTTTGCTATCCACTGAAACACGTCAGCTAGAGAATATAACAGACTTACAATTTAATTACTTCTGCACAGAAATCTAACTAGTAAAATGAAATAAGCGGTTATCACTGAATCACTCAATACTACTATATATATATATAATATTTACCTCCAAGCAGAACTACAAGCTATACCCCGAACTAGAATTTATTCACTCATATAGTTTGTCTAGAAGCTCGGCAAAATGTCGAGTCAAACTAAGAACTTCGCTATGCAAGCTTATTTCCTTAGCACGAGCAACCTGTCTAGTGCGAAATTTGGAGAACTGAATGAATAGTCTAAGCTACTCGTGTAGATACATGAAAACGGACAAAGGATCCCACGCTATTACGAAAACCCGAAATAGCGCCGGTCTCTCTCTCCTCCCCCCTCTCTCTCTCTTAACACTTCACATTTACTTAGACGCTGGCCATAACTGCCAAAACGCGTCTTCACACCTACTACGACATGTCTCGTTTCTGAGCGATGCAGATTGGCGCCTTCCACACCTCACGCCGAGAATCTAGCCGAAGGAAAACTCGTGTCAGATGAAAATGTAGACACATGTCTGCTCTCTATGTCTGACGAGACGAATTCTCACACTATTCCGTTCTCATCCAGGGACTGACATCTTACGCAATAAAATGCGTTACTAGTATGAGAAAAGAAGCGGCAAAAGTCAGAATGGGAAAGATATTTTGTCGCAAACGAACGAATGCAAAAACCAGGAAAGGGATAAAGAGCGATAATAAAGTAGAAGACACGGGTAGAAAAAGAAAAGAATATAGAAAATTTATTGATCATAAATCTCTATGCGACAATCTGGCAACTCTGGACTGTACTTCTGTACCTTTATGGCTAATTACCTGGAAAGATTACAAGTGAGATTGCCCACCTTTATGGCTAATTACCTGGAAAGATTACAAGTGAGATTGCCCACCTTTATGGCTAATTACCTGGAAAGATTACAAGTGTGATTGCCGCCTGTCGCATCACGATGTGCTTCACTGCGAGTTCGGGAATGCGTGAGAACTTTTTTTTTTTTGTTAAATAAAAATTTGCCTCGTTTTAGTGAGGCTCGCCTTGATCAACCCTGACTCAGGACCCGTTGGTTATATTAGGGCGCATGCCCCGAATTAAAAGACCCTGCGGTGTGTTCCAGTGATACAGTAAATAACATTATGCGCTTGAACGGTTGTTTTTGTTTGTTGCTATTTTGATGAGTTGATGGGTGGAGAGCGGGCACTTAACAGCTGATCATTATTGCCTCTTCTCGTTCCATCTTGGTCTACCCTGTTCAACCTGAAAGTTGGTTATAATTGGGGTATTTAGTGTCATTTTATTTACTAATTTTGTATTCAATTTAAATAACTATTGTCTTTTGCAGTTGCTGATTTTTATTTAGTATTTGTCAATTTTATTTATTTATTTATTTATTTTTTTTTTTGTATTGTTTATAGATAACTATTGTCCTTTACGCTTGGTTTTAATTTGTATTAGTATTTGTTCATTTTGAGTTATTGCCCCTTTTTTTTTTTTTTTTTAACCTTGTTGTCTTTCCTTGTCCTATGAGTAGTTAGTTTTTTGTTAATGCTTTGTTAGTTCTTGTTGCTTAATTTCTATTTAGTTGGATGTTTTTCCTGGAGTACTAACCTTATATGTTTTCCTTTGTTTTATGTATATATCTTTTAAGTATTGATTGGGCATCTCTTGGGGCATCTATACTTAAAACCTTATCACCTGTTAAGTCTATATTGTGATTTCTATTGTAGGTTTCTAATTCAAGCCTTTGTTGTTCATACTTTTTACAGTGGATCAGGTAGTGGTCTATGTCATTCTCTTCCTGACATTCTTGGCAGTGTGGTTCTTCTACCATAAAGTATGCTGCACCGAGACGGAGACGCCACAGTTTTTTGTTTGATGGTATCTTTAATTCTTCTCTGACCTGGCACGTCCTTGTTGGTTCTTTCAGCAGTTTGAATGCGTGTCTGCCTTTTCTACTTTTCTTCCATGTTGTCTTCCATTCCTCGTTTATAGTTATCTTCACTTGGCTCTTGATCTCCGACCTTCCTAGTCCTGCTTTTATATTGTTTTTACTTGTTCTTCCATTCTTGGCGTTCTGGTCTGCCAACTCGTTGCCAGCAATACCTATGTGTGCTGGAACCCACACTAGCCTCACACTACATCCTCTGTGTCCTAGTGATGTATTAATTGCTAGAATTTCCTCCTTTATGTCTGGCCGGCTACATTTACCTGGGTGTTCTAGTGCTTGTAGTGATGATAGTGAGTCTGTAAATATCGTAACAGCTTCTGGAGGGTTATCTTCGATTATTTCTAAACTTTTAAGAATTGCTACCATCTCTGCGGTAAAAATCGAAGCCCCTTCTGTTACACTGTAGCTCTTTTTTATTCCCCATTGTGGTATTACAACTCCGGCACCTAGTTGTCCACTATCTCCCTTGGATCCATCAGTGTATACGGCCAGATTTTGTTTAGTTAGTTGACCTATGAACTCTCTACTTATCATTTTGGCTTCCTTATCTTCTATGTTTTGTTTGATCTTTTCAGTAAGTGAGTAGTCTATGATTGGCGTTTTTAGTTCCCAGGGTGGTATTTTGCTTCTGTATTTATTACTATTTTCAATTGTGTTTGATAGTTCTTTGAACTGCGTTAGGTCTTCTATCGTTCTCCACCCTGTTGGATATCTATCTTTATTTAAGGGGACGTCCCATACACTTGGTTGGTTTTTGACAAATGCTTTATGTGCTGGGTGGGTCACTTCTTGTGCTACTTTACTCCAATAATTTATTCTCAGTTCTTTCCGTCTTAGATCAAGGGGAGGTATGCCAAGAGCTACTTCTAGCGCTTCTACTGGTGTCGATATAAATGCACCTGTAATGGTTCTCATGGCTGCATTTTGAATCCTGTCCAGTTTTGCTTTGTTAGAAGCTGCAGCTGAGTCATAGACCATGCTGGCATAATCCAGTTTCCCCCCGATGAAAGACTTGTAGAACATAAGCATTATTTTATTGCTGGCCCCCCATCTATTACCTTTGACAATCCTTAGTATATTTAGGGGTCCCCTACAGCTTTCTACCAAATTGTCTATATGTTTATTATAATTTAGTTGTTTATCTAAAGTTACTCCCAGAAATCTTGTTGTTGAGGAGGTACATATTTTCTGTCCTTTAATGGTTATATTGATTTTGTTATTTTTTTTAAATTTTCTTTGTTGAAAATCATACCTACTGTTTGGTTTACATTAATTTGGAAGCCCCAACTTTTCATCTACTCTGAAACTTTGTCTATTTGATTTTGAAGTTTTTTGAAAACATGGTCCAAGTTTTTTCCAGATCGCCAAATGGCACAGTCGTCTGCAAATTGAGATACTGCATTCTTAATGTCGTTAAATTCATCTGCTAAGTCATTTACAGCTATAGTGAAAATTGTAGGTTAAATCACTGATCCCTGAGGAATCCCATTCTGTTGTTCATATATATCTGACTTATCATTGTTTACCTGTACCGCAAAATACCTGTCCTGTAAAAAGTTTTCTATATACCTATAGGTTTTACCAGTTATGCCAATCTTTTTCATTTTGTAAAGAGCTCCGTCTCGCCAGCATTCATCATATGCTCTTGCGACATCTAGAAACACTGCTACGGTTTTCTATTTTCTCTTGAACCCTAGCTTTACCTCATGTTCTAATCTTACAAGCTGGTCTACTGTACTTCTGTCTGCTCTAAACCCTGACTGGTTTGGGCTATATAACTGATTTTTTTCCAGGTAGAATTTAACTCTTTTGTTAACAACAGTTTCCAGTATTTTACCTAGTTGTGATGTTAAGGAGATAGGTCTATATGAACTTACATCATGGGCTTCCTTATTGGGTTTTAGGATGGGTACTATCATAGCTACTTTCCATGCTTTTGGTATCTTCCCTAAGCTCTAGATTTTGTTATAAAGGGAAGTTATTATGGTTATAGTTCTTTTGGGTACTTTCTTAAGGATTTCATAACTAAGTATATCTTGCCCTGAGGCAGTATTAGATTTATCTTTTATTGCATTAGTTACTTCTTCCTCTGTTATATCAGCATCTAAATAGTTTGTTTCATCTATCTGGTCTGGTAGTTCTTTTGAAAACTGTATCCTTAGTCTTTCTCTTCTCTCATTTTCTTCCTGTCCAAGGCTACTTTTTGCACTGACTTTATAGAAATACTCGGCAAGGGCATTTGCTTTTTCTTTATCTGTTTCTGCTCTCTTTGGTAGTTTGATTGTTGGCATTATTGTTTTCTTATTGTTCCCTTTGATTGCCTTAAGCTTTTTCCATACTTCTTTAATTTGAGTGCTAGGTTTAAGTGACTGACAAAATTCCTTCCAGTTAGTTTCTTTGGCTTTAAATATTATTCTGTTAGATTCATTCCTAATAAGTTTATACTCATCATAGTTTTCTTCTGTCCTGTTATTTCTATATTTTTGTAAGGCCCTTTTTCTTCTCTCATGAATTTCTGCACAGCTTTCATTCCACCAGGCAACTGGTTCTTTATTCCACTGAGTTTTTCTTTTCTTAGTAATGTTATTTATTGGTTTAAGATGCTGTGGCATATTTTTATTTGGTATATATTTTATTGCTATTTTAAGAATTTCATTGGTCAGTGTTTCCGCCCACAAGTCAGTATCATCTGATTCCATGTATTTATATTCCATCCCCTCCAGCTCTGATTGGAAAGCTTCCCAGTTTGCTTTTTTATAGTTGAAAGTCGGTTTCTCTGGTTCTGGGTTCGGACTGACATTTTCATGCATGGTTATTATGATGGGCAGATGATCTGAGTTTGTGTCTTGTAACACATCCCAATTTACATTCGCTAGGTTTTTAGTTGTTATACTTATGTCTATTGCTGAGTCTGCCCTGTTAGCTTGTGGATTAATTCTAGTTGCAGTTCCATCATTTAGTATTATTAGTTCATTGTTTTCTATAAAGTCAAGTAGGTTCTTTCCTTCATTATCTGCATGTTGTCCACCCCAAGCATAATGATGGGAATTAAAATCGCCTACTATGATTGTTTTGGGGCCTAGTCTGGTGCTTATGGCTAGTATTTCTTCATCTTTAATTGTGCCATCTTTAGCATATACATTTAGGATTGTTAGATTGTTTGGTTCAGCTGCTATAGTAACCTGGATACCTTCCATATTAGTTGTATTAAACCTTTCCCAGTCTATAATTTTAAATTTTTCGCTAACTAAGACTGCGACGCCACCTCCTTGTCACGGGACGCGAGTAAGTCTGCAATTAAATTCCTAAAACCTAATGGTAATATTTTGTCGGTAAATTTCTCACTGAATGAGTGTGTATTTCGACTTTCTATACTGATTGTCGGCACAGACATCGTTTTCATCAGTCGTGAAAAATTGACCAATTTTACAAGGAATGTTGACATAACAACAGCCATCGCTCGGCGTGAGTCTTGTAAACGTAATAACATTCACCTGTAGAAAGTCATAAATGTCGCCCAACAGGGAGACATTACATAAACAGTCCATCGCCGGACGTCGCGGGTGTGTTTACACAAAGCCAGTAATACCCAATTATTATTTTGGCTAGTAATAGAACATAATGTGCAGTCGGCGACAGAAGGCCAAGTAATTTTACAATGAGTATTGTGGTCAGTCGTTCAGACAAAGTAATATTGGATTAAAGGAGACTGAAAGTCTGAGCCAGGGACAACATGAAAGCAGTATGAATACGAAATTATAACGAGAAGAACAACACTGTACGTGCCCCAAAAGACGAACGCAGACAAGTTGTCTCGGATAAGCAAAATATGAGAGCGACCATAGCAAAATAATACAGGAAATTTTACACAGTTTGAGGACGGAATGTCTGACTTTAGGAAAACAAACGAAATTTCACATGACACAGGAAGCGAACCCGAAAAATCGCCCTAGGCGATCCAGACGATATATAACCCAACTATATTCATTGCTTGGCATTGGTAAGAGAAACCATTCCGCCAACAGACTTGGGGCTTCTAGATTTCACGAGAAAGAATCAAGACGTGTGTCAGTGAAATTCTTATATGGAAACCAAGTGGTAGAGACAGGGACCATTTGAGATACTCATCCTTCGTCTACTACGTTGTTGGCGTTAAAGCACGGGACAAGCTAAAAGAGTAGGGCCGACCGAGATACTGCGACGACACGCATCTCACACGTAATTAACGGCAACAACCTACCAATACTCCACGGGGGTCAGAAAGGAATTTACCAGGCGGTGAAGGGTCTTTCTATCATCGACTACCCACACAGAAAAGTAAGCAGAAAATACCCAGGAGGATTGCTGCATTACTAAGAGCTGTCCACGTGAATTTAATGATCAGAAGTGGCAGTAGCCAACGGACGATTTTTACAACAAGTGCTTTGAGAAATCTTGATCAGAAGTGGCAGTAGCCAACGGACGATTTTTACAACAAGTGCTTTGAGAAATCTTGATCAGAAGTGGCAGTAGCCAACGGACGATTTTTACAACAGGTGCTTTGAGAAACCATGATCAAAAGCTGCAAAAGCAGACGGGAGATCTTGTAAACCCAGTGCCTACAAAAATTATTGAGATCCTGAATTACCAGCAGTAATGGACAGATTCTCCCAGTAAAAATTGATGCGCCAACAAATACGAATATACAACATATTTCCATCATCATCACCACATGAGCAGACTATTAGCACAACGAAAGGACATCTGCATATCAGACGTAGTCTCACCCGCCTAACATTGCGTTCAACATCACACATGAACAAGACACCTTGGACGCTCGGGACAATGTCAACACTCGCATTGTGAAGGACAAAAGAACAAGCCGTGGACACCTGACGAAATCAAGTGGACCGTCCAGTGCTATTGTAGGCAGACAAAGACTTGTCCATTGTGTACAAACACCCAGAGTTTAGTGACAGTCAGCAAGAGACCAAGAAAAACAAGATATCCTTTTTTGTTAGTATTTAGGAGTTACTTACATTCATCATCATCACATACATAGTATAGATTTAAGATTCATTTGTGTATTTTGCACTAACTAGTATCTTTTTTTTCACAGGTGTAGTTAATGTCCTTCCTAGTTGCATTTGTATTAGTGTACTTGAATGTTGTTATATTTCAATAAGTTAATAAATGTTGTAGTTGTATTTACCAACACACGTTATTACATATATAGAGAAGGAAAGAAAGTGTGCGAAAGAGACATACTGTTCTTCCTTTCTTCCTCTTCTGTTCACTCAGTGTAATAGGGGAGTGGGGGCTCGTTAGCATTATAATATAGAGAGGGGGATAGAGTGGTAGGAGTTATAGTGTCACGAGATATAGAATCACTGAGACTGTCTGCGGGGAATTTATCCCAGAGTCTTACATTCGCCTTCTTCACTCCTGCTGCCTATTTCCAACGGGTTGCCAGGCAAATCTGAGCCATTGATCAAGCCGGCACCACACAGATAACTCTCTTTGGTTACCCTTCGGGATAACCCTGTGACACTCCTCTACCTTCTTTCCTATCGTGTCTAAATATCTTAAATCCCTTACAACTATATCTATTATTAGGGTTTAAAAGGGTCTCTTGAAGAGCTATCAATCTTCTCTAGTAGGGTGTAAAATTGATACCCCTACAATTTGTTAACATCTTTTCTAAATTGAATTTTAACATCATCTAGTATCCCATTTATTTTGGTTACCTATCCATTTGTTCTTATTCAGTATTTCCTGCACTCGTGGACCCATTATCCATCAAGTTCTCAAGAAAAATCTTATTTAAACTTGTCATCTTTTCCGTAACTTTTTCCGTTATGTATGATAAAAGTGTCTCAACGTGTCCTTTGATAGTTTCTTCTAGGTTGACCACTTTCCTATTTTCTTCCAATGCTACATTCCCTTCTCTCCCTATGTTAATCTCCTGCCTTTCACTTTCCATTCTTTTTAGTATTATTTCACTTTCTTCTTTTAGCTCAGACAGTTTGACTAGTATCATTTCATTTTCTTCTTTCAGTACAGTCAGTTCAGCCACATTCTGGGAAATTTGGTACTGTATGGCTTTCACTTCTTGAAGCAATGCCTCTGCACTTTTCAGTGAATTCACATTTTCCAGTGTTGTAGCTGAACTGTCTGGCTGGCTGTTTTCTTTTGTTTTGTTAGTTATTTTCTGTTCTTTTGACTGCTGCGTTTTAATAGTTTTAATTTCTTCTTTAAGAGACTTGATTTCTTCTGCAACTTTACTGTTTGTGTTTTTTGTGTTTTCTTTTATTTCTTTCATTACTGTTTTAAATGGTTTTCTTGTTAGGATGGATTCTTTTAGTGCTTGTTTTGTTTGCTGGTACACTGGACAGCCCTGAAACCTGGCACTGTGGTTCCCTTTACAATTGATACACTTTCTGTTTCCATTCGCCTTTTTGTAGTCGGTATCTGCCTTTGCCTTTTCACACTGTGTAGAAGGGTGATTACTGGAACAGTACCTACAAACTGTTTTCCCCTTACAATTGTTCCTTCCGTGGCCGAATTTCAGACAGTTGGAGCACTGTTGCACAGGGGGAATGTAAGTTTCGGTGTGCTTCTTGGTTTTCCCAAATAGTAGCGTTTTAGGGGTTTCCCTCCCTTCTGCCGTTATTATAACCACTGGGGTTACAATACTCCCTTTCACCATTATTCTGTCCACATGTACCAGCTTTATGTCTGGGTTATGTTTTGCGAGGATGTTCATAACTTCCTCGCTTGGAAGGGTAGTGTTTATCCCTTTTAACACACATCTACTGGTCTCTTTTGCTAGCTCTATCTTTACTTCTATGTCGTGTGCAAGAGTCACTGTTTTTGCTTCTACTTTGAGTTCCTCTAACATCTCTTTTATTCTGTCACTCTGATTTGGGGTAATTATTATGCCAAAATGAGTTTTGGAAATTTTGGCTATCGCCTTTTTGCCTAACACAGGATCAAGGATGTTTATAATTTTGTCTTCAATTTGTATCATTTCTAAGGACTTCTCCTAGTAATTTTATTCAGTGATAAGGTAACGCTGTCTACGGCCTTAGTAAGGGTGCTTAAACTGTTACGGTTTATCATGGGTTTAATGTTAAACTTACAATAACAGATACTAGGCGTAGAATCAGTCCACAGATGCTTATCATGGGTTAAGAATAGGCTAAATTAACTGTCATTTCTGTAAGATAATGTCAGGTGTGGATTGTTCACTTAAAACTGAATAGTGAGACGCAGGCAATAATTCTGGATTATAGGAGATAGTCACTTATTCCTTTTTGATAGATATTTCTAGTGGCAAGGGAGGATCATTTTATGCTTACTTGTGTGGCTAGGCACTAGTCTATAACTTTAACAGAAAGCAGTCACCAGGCATAGATATAATTATATCTTATGATTTAGCCACAACTGTATTATTATAGCAAGAACATTGCATTTTCTATGTACTCATTTTGTGGAGTGCTAATATATTTCCCCAAGGGGACATACGATTTATTTGTGTAATGTCACATGCTGTAATCTGTTTATGTAAATTCATTTAATGTTGTAGGTTGAATAAGCATATTCATTTAACTGTAACTACAAGGTTAGGTTTCCTGTATGTTGAGATTGGGAGAAGAGGAGGAGATTTTGCTGTCGGAACATTTACTGGCAGTTACATGGGTGTACAAAAGATATTAAGCTTATGCGGGCACATGCTATAATTGATAGAGTGGAAGGAGAGGAGCATGACTAGGTTATAAAACATTAGATTGATTTTGTTGTTGCTTGAGGTAAAGGGTGTATTTTTTGGGTCTCAGTTTCAGGGAGACCGAATCGCTAGAGCAGACTCCAGTCAGGCGAAGAACGACACGTCCTCTTCGATCTAGAGGGTTTCTGAATACCGCTAGCGTCACGAGTAGTCAAACCCCGTTCCTGAACCTAAACCCTTTTGTCAACGCCAAGTTAAGCTCACGCAGTGCAACGGAGCCAACGCTAAATCTGGAATCATCTATTGCAGCAGTAGTTCTCTACTCGTCTATTGGATTACCAGTCAGAGCATTGCCGCTTCCAGAATATCAAAACCGCCCAGCATGTCTATAGCAGAATCTGATATCACCCGACTTTGTGTGCCTAAACGGGGCACTCAGCCCAAACCACAGCCAAACCAGTTTAAACAGGATTTACAGCCAAGCAAGCAATAGCGCCGGATAAGAGCGCCTGGGACTCTTTGTCCTCAAGTGACTTCTTCTGGTGTATTTCTGAGGTTATGTAGAACTTCGCACTTAGGAGCGGCCAGCAAAGATAAACAGCGTCGTCCAGCCCCTTACGCATTTAAGGTCACCAATGTTTAGCCCGACAAGGAAAGTTTTGTATTTCACTTCATTCACTTGGAAGGATATTTACATATAAGACACTTTTCTGGAGCTAGCGCCTTTGGTCCCACGAAAGCGGACCCACTGTCGGACAGCTTAGTTATTTTCTGTGTTCTACAGGTTTTATTAGTGTTGATGGTGTGTGTGTTTGTGGGTGTGTATTTGCATTATTGATGACTACTGATGAATATTTTGATTATTGATGTAAATTTATGCTGTGTATGATGACATGCATTACTTTCAAGCTTTTCTTCTTTAATAAAGTTTACACATTTATTAATGCGCTGTTCCCGACCCTTTTCATCCATAATTAACTTGTTTTAGCTCTTTACTATACTCTCTATGTTTGATAAGAGAAAAGAGTGAGAGCAGGAGGTGCTTAGACAGTAAAAGTGAGTTGAGGCTTGGAGAGAGAGATCACTTTGATAAATCTTCTTCCAGGTTGTCTCAAGTCCATCTCCTATTTACACCTTTCTGTGTATGTAATCTATAACTCTGTCAGTCCACTGTCCCTTGTCGATTTCGCTACTAATGTCCAACTCGACAAATACTCTACACTTTACTCAACCACGACAACGTCCCATACACTTGGTTGGTTTTTGACAAATGCTTTATGTGCTGGGTGGGTCACTTCTTGTGCTACTTTACTCCAATAATTTAATCTTAGTTCTTTCCGTCTTAGATCAAGGGGAGGTATGCCGAGAGCTACTTCTAGAGCTTCTACTGGTGTCGATATAAATGCACCTTTAATGGTTCTCATGGCTGCATTTTGAATCCTGTCCAATTTTGCTTTGTTAGAAGCTGCTGCTGAGTCATAGACTATGCTGGCATAATCCAGTTTCCCCCTGATGAAAGACTTGTAGAACATAAGCATTATTTTATTGCTGGCCCTCCATCCATTACCTTTTACAATCCTTAGTATATTTAGGGGTCCCCTACAGCTTTCTACTAAATTGTCTATATGTTTATTATAATTTAGTTATTTATCTACTAAGTCTGAGCTATGTTTTATTCACTCTGAGACTTTCTGAGTTTGTCTGAGCTTGCGATGTGATTGGTTCCTGAACTTTACGTCGTCGCTGGTTTACTGGGGTCTGTACTTTCATTTTACCTCTCGGCCATCCGCGTCCTCAACCATACGTATTTTTAGAAAATATATTTCTGTAAGACCTTACCTCTATACTGGAGAAAGTAACAAGAACGTATGGGATGAAAAGTAATATAGAAAAAAGCAAGATATTGGTGAATAGCCATAAGAAACATGTTCCGACCAACATTACGTTAAATGGGCAAACGTTAGAAGAAGTTAACACCTTTAAATATCTCGGGTCCACTATATGTAGTGATGGAAGCTCAAGTAAAGAAATCAAGACAAGACTTGAGATGGCAGCTGCTATGACAAGGCTGAATGTGATGTGGAAAAGTAACATCAGTTTTCCTGTGAAGATCAAATTATACAAATCACTTGTATTATCTATTCTCTTGTATGGGTGTGAGGGCTGGACACTCACTGCAGATACGGAGCGAAGGATTCAGGCTTTCGAGTATACTTGTAATTGTTATAGAAGAATTTTGCTCATTTGCTATAAAGAGCATAAAACAAATGTCTATGTTAGAGAGAAAATAAACACCTATGCAGGCCACCAAGAACCACTTTTGTCAGTAGTGAAACGTCGAAAGCTTGCCTAGTTTGGGCATGTAACTCGTCATGACTCTCTTTCGAAAACGATCCTTCAGGGAACAGTCGAAGGTAAACGGAGAAGAGGAAGGCAGAGAAAATCCTGGGCTGATAACATCAAAGAATGGGCAGGACACGGTTTTTCCACACTTGTACGCATTGCAGAGGATAGAGAGCAGTGGAGGACCCTGTCTGCTGATGCTTCCACCATGGCACCCCTACGACCCATGACGGGTTACGGGTTGAGATGAGATGATGATTTCTGTCTATCCTAAACGGAAACCCGAGGCCTGTAGACAGTTAATAAATACACAAATATCACGCAACGGTATGTTTCAGTCACTGGTGAGAAATAAAGCAGCAGAAGACTAGCCAACAGAAAAGCAACAGAAGTGATAAGCATACCGGGAGCCGAATCCAGGACCTTCCGAAGGACACCGCCGCCTAGCTAGGGGGTGAATCGTAACTATCCTCTCTGCCAGCTAGGCACCATCAACTAAATAGTGCTTTGTTGACAGAGGTCTTTAGCCCGATCTCTCCACGTAACCTGAATATGAACCAAGCGACAACCCAGATTAATCATAGACGCAATCACTTATGCTGTATTCCTATTTAACAGTATAGGCCATGTCTCACAAGACAAAGACATTAATATTGTGTCTAGTAAATGATAGAAGAATGAGAATAGTACAGAACAGATGGTAGGTTTGGTATTGTATACACGTTTAAGCAAATAAGGAGGGGACTCTCGAGGCCTGTGAAGAGTAAATAAATAACACACAAAGGTATGTTTTAGGCACTCGTGAGAAATAAAGAAGTAGAAGACTTAACAACAACAGTGACAGGCTTACTGGGAATCGAACTAAGGTTTTGAAAAGTTATTATTATGTTTTTGTAAAATGTTACAGTCAACATCACTTGCGGTAATTACACTATGATCCAAACTTCAGTAGCATGAAATTGAGGGGTGCTAAAGTACATACAGTTCTGCTTATTGGAGAAAAAAGGCGGCCAAGGGGAGGGGGGGGGGGGGGGGGGGGAGGAGGGGGGAGGGGGAGGGGGGGGGGGGGGAGGGGGGGTAGGGGGGGGGGGGGGGGCTCGCAATCATGTAACTTTGTACCAGTTTGAAAAATGTCTACAGCTCGGATCTGTATATAATCAAACATTACAATACAGAGTTACGTAACGAGCTCTTTATTTTCTTTTCTACCCGAGAAATCTTCTGAGGCGTGGGAAAATAACTTGTAACTTTGGCTAAATTGTCGCTGTGTCTATCTAGCCCAGCTAAAAGTTCACGATCAAAGTGATAAGCGTTGTGTTTTTACGGGACACTGTAACAGATAATTTAGCTATATCTGTTTTTAAAAATGCCCTCATCAGACAATACACATAAAAAAGAAAGATGAAATAAGTACATTTTATAAAGCAAACAGAAAATGGACACAATTAATAATACCAACACAGACGAACAAACAAACACACCGTTAATTGAGTAAAAAAAAAAAATAGAATGGAAACGTTTTCCAAATAATTTAAATCACAGGTTTCATGCATCACCCTTCAGCTACCCAAGGAGCATAAGCCTTCAACAATCTCATGCCAATTCTTCCTGTCTCGTGCTTTCGGCGTCAAGTTTTTCCGTGTCTTTTCCATTCCTATCTTGTATGTCTCCAACTCTCTTCTCCGCGCTCTTTGATCTCTCTCTCTCTCTCTCTCTGCCTTTCTTACCCTTTTGATTCCAGACTGAGGATTGCATTCTATTACTTTCTGCAGCTTTCCTCAGTGTGTGCCCTATTTGTCGAAAGCGTCTTCTTCTCATTTTCATACACGGTTCAACCGATCAATTCTCTTTAGCTCCCCGAGGAGCATTGGATCCCGTTAAAGGCCCATTGAGACATATTGGGAATATGGTGTTAGGCCCATATTGTCTTGATCAACCAGGTGTGTTGGGTTCAGCATCACGCCGACCGCCTTTAATCTTCCCAGCGTTGCTCTGGTACCCAATTTGTGTTGCTGGATCGACCCTGGAATCGTTTGCGGTCTAAAAAAAATTCCCACCTCAACTGGGATCGAACCATGGCCCACTGAGATCGAAAGCCAGTGCACTAATCACTGCGCTACCGCGGATAAAAATCACACAACTGCCACATTTCAACATTTTTTTAAATATCCTGCCGGACGGAAAGTTCATGCATGAAAAGCCGGGTAATCTCCAAAAAGAACGTGCCCAATCGTTCCGCACTGAATATTCGCTTGGTGTTTTTTCCCTTTTGCAATATTTCGTGCTTTAGCAGTGTTTTCGTGGACTTCTATTGTAGCATGCACGTATCGATTGTAATGAGGAATTGTCACACTATTTGAGGTGCAAAACGCAGAGACATTTATAAACAAATGAATTTTTTTTAAGGAAGGAGGTGCTGGTTGTTAAAGCTTGAGGCTTTTGTTTTATTGTTTCTGACTTTTATTTATCATAATTAATTTCTTAAAAGAACTTCCCCCCCCCCCCCCCCACACTCACACACACTGACGGACTGTCTCACAGACTGACGATATTTTGAATGTCTAACTTACTAACGGACTGCTTCATGTATTGACTGATGGACCGAGTGATTGACTGATGTACTTCTTATGGGACCCATGAGTATGTCATGGAGGAAACGGTTAGCATTCCGGCGGAGCGCTGGCGGAGCGCTGTGGCGGGGCGTGACTTTTTATATAAGGAAAATGTGGCGGAGCGCTGTGGCGGGGGCGTGACTTTTTATATAAGGAAAATGTAGGGTGTGTGTTTTTTATATAGCGACATATTAGTTCGCTAATGGTATTGTTTATTTAGATAACAAGAAGACGAATTATTTAGACAATAGGAAGACGCTATATTTAGACAATAGGAAGATATATTTAGACAACAAGAAGACGATATATTTAGATAACAAGAAGACGATATATTTAGACAATAGGAAGACGCTATATTTAGATAACAAGAAGACGATATTTATTGATACGTTAGTTATACGATATATTTAGACAACAAAAAGACGATATATTTAGAATAGGAAGAAGATATATTTACACAACAGGAAGACGATATATTTAGACGATATATTTAGACAACCAACGGGCTGATCACCCGTTTGCCAGTCACTTCGATTACGGAAACAACAGCAAATGAATTGATTTGCCGTTGCCCTAAAGACGCCGATAAGCATGATGGGAAACAATGGCAAAGAAAACCTATCTGCTGTTGCCCTAAGACGCCACTAGGCGTAATGGCCACTGACTGCTTTGACGGTCGGTGGCTAAGGACGGAAGAAGAAGAAGAAAAAAAAAATATTTAGACAACAAGAAGACGATATTTATAGACATATATTGAGACGATAGTTATATTACAACAGTTATACATACATAGGTAACAAAGAAGGGGATGACGATGCATGGGTGTAATGTAGCGGGCGGGGTTAGGTTCCGGGGATTTTTGTGTGATGTTGGGTGTGTTTGTTTAGATATATATACAGACATATATACAGACATATATACAGACATATATATATATATATATATATATATATATATATATATATATATATATATATATATATATATATATATATATATATATATATATATATATATATAATATAAAAAATCGATAATGAAGGAAAATATAAAAATCGATAACGGTGGCTTAGGTTACTAAGGTTTTTTTTTAAGGAAGCGGGTATTGTTTTTGTTGCGTGGGAGGATGACGCTGTATAGTGGGATGTAGGTTAAGGGGGATTTTTGTGTATATGACTCAAGAGTGAAGTGTTAGAGACTTGGCGGGTATTTTTTTTTTTTGGCTGGCGGTGATGACTCATGGGTGTGTGTTGGGGTGTAGCTGGTGGTTGTGTGTACGACTCAGGAATGAAGTGTTAGATAGAAGTATATAGTTAATGAGCTCTTTTAAAAGAATACTTGAGTTAAAGAGGAAAATATAAAAATCGACAACGGCGGCTTAGGTTACTAAGGGGTTTTTTAAGAAAGCGGGTATTGTTTTTGTGCGGGGGAGGATGACGATGTATAGTGGGGTGTAGGTTAGGGGTGATTTTTGTGTGTATGACTCAGGAGTGAAGTGTTAGAGACCTGGCGGGTATTGTTTTTTTTTTGGGTGGTGGTGATGACTAATGATTGTGTGTTGGGGTGTAGCTGGTGGTTGTGTGTATGACTCATGAGTAAAGTGTTAGATAGAAGTATATAGTTAATGATCTCTTTTAAAAGAATACCTGAGTTAAAGAGGAAAATATAAAAAGTCGATAATTAGTAGGTTACTAAGGGGGTTTTTGAAGCGAGTGAAGGTTTTTTGTGCTGGCGAGGATGACGATGTATAGTGGGATATAGGTTAGGGATGGCTTTTTGTGCGTTGTTGGGTGTGCTATTTAGACATATATACATACATATATATACATACATATATACATATATATATATAAAATATATAAAAATCGATAATGACGGAAAATATAAAAAAATCGATAATGTTGAATTACTAGGGGGTTTTTGAAGCGAGTGGAGCCTTTTTTGTGCTGGCGAGGGTGACGACGCATGGGTGTAATGTAGCCGGCGGGGTTAGGTTAGGGGGATATATATAAAATCGATAATAACGGAAAATTTAAAAAAATCATTAATGGCGGGTTAGTAGGTTACTAAGAAGGGTTTTTGAAGCGAGTGGAGGTTTTTTTGTGCTGGCGTGGGTGACGAAGCATGGGTGTAACGTAGCGGGCGGGGTTAGGTTAGGGGGGATTTTTGTGTGTTGTGGTATTGTTTTGTTATGTGTGTTGGTGTGTTTGTTTATACAGTCTACAGGCGCGTGACTTTTATATAAGGAAAATGTGGTGGAGGAGCGTGGAGGAGGAGAGGTCTTGTTATATAGTAATATATAAGTTCAATAATGGCGGGCGTGTTGTTGTCCTGGTAGTGTGGTGTGTGATGATTATTTTACAAAAAGTAACACGTACATATTACAGACAGGTAGACAATATTTATATTTACAATATGTAGACGATATTTAGTTATACATATATAGAAATATAAAAGAGAAAACACTAGATACATTTTATATATTTATTGACAAAGTTACTTGATCTATGGGTGACGTATAACCGCACTTCTTTTTCGTATACGCCTAGGAGCTCTCAGAACACAGTCGGTTCGGATTACTTGGCGAGTCTGTCACTTCTTTTTCGTGTAAGCATCTTCAACAAGGTGAGTGTCTGTCGTTATCACGCCATCGTTTATGAAGGTAAAAAACAGTCTTGTGGTGTGCTAGTCTGCCTGTGACATGTATGTCTACGATTGTGTTCAATAAAACTGTCTATTTGGCCTTGTCCAGCGTTTGACATTATTTTTTATGTTGGAGACTACGGCTGTGTGCGGGGTCACTTACATAGCCCTAGATGGTTATTGGGGTGAATAGATTTAGATTACACTCACACGCAGTTATTTTATTCAAGAACGTGAGAATCCCTGCGAACAAAACACACAAGTCTGGTTGTAACATCACGAGAACCACCGTTACTCACTCAGTCACAAGACTTTTTTTTTTTTTAGCATTCACAACAAATATTACTCGGCTGTTTGCAACATCATTATTCGTCAACAGACCATATATAACATGTGCTATTTAAAGATAGGTCTTTAAAGATGTCATTTTTTTTTTGGTACCATGTTAAGTTCTGAGTACACTGTCACACTATCACAAATAAAGACCTCTAGTTTTATGTTCGCTCGTAAAAAACTCTGGTCTCATTGATACGCAATTAATTATGTATGAACAGCTGTGCGCAATTACAGTTCGTGTCTTTGATGTTGAATCACATTGTCGATAACGGGTGGCCACATGGAACAAAACCGTGCACGCGAGCTCTGAAATTATCGATCACGCTTGCGCACTGCACCTGTGAGAGACAATTCTGTTTTTGATATAATCTAAGACAGAAGGTTTTGGAACAAATCGGTTGTTATATTCGTGTAAAAGGGTACAAGCACAACTTCTTTCAATAAAAATGTTAAAGCTACTTCTAAATCAGCTTGCTGCTTGTAACAAGACTACAATATATCCATATAGATAACACCGTTCTGATGAGATCACTTTTGGACAGTGTCCCTATACCTAAACTTGCATGAAATACACAAAAAGAAAAAAATTTTCACATCGACAACGCGTCAAGTATCGCTTAGTTTTTCAACTAAGCAACTCTCTGTTAGCGTACAACAAGGCTGGCCGCCTTTCAAACCCAGATTAAAACTAGTTTTCTTTCCTATAAATAGACACTGGGAAGACCAACGTCCAGGCAGTCACGTTCATACTTTACTGAAGCGGTGGTGTGATAACGACAGATACTTACACCTCACTTAAGATGACTTTCCCTGTTCCCACCAACTGGTTGTACATCAAAAGAAGTGATGACGTGTTATCTATGCTGTCTAAATGTGGTATGTGTAAATATCGTGTGTATACATATTAATATCTGTTGTAAAATACATATTGTATAAATATTGTATAAAAAGACAACACAATGCCGAGTCATACACAATACAACAACACACAAAAATATCTACACAAAAATGGTATAGCCAAGTCTCTAACACTTCACTCCCACCTCTTCCTGCTGGCCCGGCTATAGTGACGTCTCTAACACTTCACCCCCACCTCTTGATGGTGACCCTAGTAAAGTCTCTAACACTGCACTCCACCTCTTCATGCTAAACCTAGTATAGCCATGTCTCTAACACTTCACTCCCACCGGCCGATGTCTTTAATCTACCACCGAAAAAACAGAGCCCTACACACACAAAAATGGTATAGTCAAGTCTCTAACACTACACTCCCACCTCTAGGCGTTGGCCCAAGTATAGTGACACGTCTCTTTCACTATCACCTCTAGATGTTGGTCATAGTATAGGCAAGTCTCTAACTTTTCACTCCACCTCTCAATACTGGCCCTAGTATAGTGACGTCTCTAACACTTCACTCCACCTCTTCATGCTAGACCTAGTATAGGCAAGTCTCTAACACTTCACTCTCACCTCTTGATGGTGGTACACCCGCCTGTTACAACCCAACATACACACACAACCACACCCGCACATGCGCACATCCACACACAGACACATAACCACGCACGCGAGCGCCCACACACACACACAAACACATAATCTACCACCGAAGAAGAAGAAGAAACCTACCAAGCGGCTGAGACTTGTGCTTTCGTTTGATATTTCATCTTATTTTAAAAGAATTAAATAAAGCTAACCGACCTTTTAACTACAACGCTAGACATTTACAAGATGTAGTTACCCATGTTTGTGGGCTCTACGCCATTTATTTCATCTTGGTCAAAGCTCGCGATGGTACTATGCAACGCGTCCTACTGTCCTTTTGGGCTAGACAACACGCCAACGATCGATTAGTTATTCAACTAGTCAGACCCTGGCTAGCACACCACAAGAATCTTTTTTCCTTCATAAACGATGGCGTGATAACGACAGACACTCACCTTGTTGAAGATGCTTACACGAAAAAGAAGTGACAGACTCGCCAAGTAATCCGAACCGAATGTGTTCTGAGAGCTCCTAGGCGTATACGAAAAAGAAGTGCGGTTATACGTCACCCATAGATCAAGTAACTTTGTCAATAAATATATAAAATGTATCTAGTGTTTTCTCTTTTATATTTCTATATATGTATAACTAAATATCGTCTACATATTGTAAATATAAATATTGTCTATCTGTCTGTAATATGTACGTGTTACTGTTTGTAAAATAATCATCACACACCACACTACCAGGACAACAACACGCCCGCCATTATTGAACTTATATATTACTATATAACAAGACCTCTCCTCCTCCACGCTCCTCCACCACATTTTCCTTATATAAAAGTCACGCGCCTGTAGACTGTATAAACAAACACACCAACACACATAACAAAACAATACCACAACACACAAAAATCCCCCCTAACCTAACCCCGCCCGCTACGTTACACCCATGCTTCGTCACCCACGCCAGCACAAAAAAACCTCCACTCGCTTCAAAAACCCCTCTTAGTAACCTACTAACCTGCCATTATTGATTTTTTTTTAATTTTCCGTTTTTATCGATTTTTTTATTTTACATATATATATATATATATATATATATATATATATATATATATATATATATATATATATATATTTATATATATATATATATATATATATATATATATATATATATATATATATATATATATATATATATATATATATATATATATATATATATATATATTTCTAAACAAACACACCCAACATCACACAAAAATCCCCCTAACCTAACCCCGCCGGCTACATTACACCCATGCGTCGTCACCCTCGCCAGCACAAAAAAGGCTCCCCTCGCTTCAAAAACCCCCTACTAATTCAACATTATCGATTTTTTTATATTTTCCGTCATTATCGATTTTTTATATTTCATATATACAGTATGGTGAATAAAAATATTAGAAAGAAAATGAAACAGGCCAAAGAAAAATGGGTAGCTGATCAATGTGAGTCCATTAATACGGGGCTAATAAAAGATAACAGCAAGGCAGCTTTTGACGCATTAAGAAGACTATCAAAACCCCAACAGCCCAGGGTAACTGTCATAGAAGATAGCAATGCGGCTCTGCTCAATGAAAAAACAGCTGTAATGAGAAGGTGGACAGAATATTGTAAAGAATTATATAACTGTAAACTTGACACTGACTTAGGCATATTAAACAACATTAAGTGCGAAAACAGAGAACTCGGAAATGCAGCAATACTACGGGAAGAAGTGGAAGAGGCTATATGTTCGATGAAAGGAGGGAAGTCACCGGGTGTGGATAATATACCAGCAGAGTCTTGAAATATGGAGGACCAGATATAGTAAAAATCATGACAACAATTTGCCAGAAGATATGGAGTACAAAAAAATGGCCAAAAGAATGGACGCAGTCATTAGTAATACCGCTTCTAAAGAAAGGAAATCTAAAAATGTGCAAGAACTACAGAACCATTAGCCTTAATAGTCATCCAAGTAAGGTGATGTTAAGGATACTTTTGAACAGAATAAACCAGAAATCAGAAGAAATCTTGTCAGAGGAACAGGCTGGCTTTAGACCAAAAAGAAGTTCCTCAGAACAAATCTTCAATATTAGATTACTGATCGAAAAACATCTCCAGCATCAACATGATTTATACCATAACTTCATCGATTTCACAAAAGCCTTCGATCGAGTCTGGCATGAAGGCTTATGGCAAATAATGAGAAAATTCAATTTTGATACCAACATTATAGATATCATTGAAGCACTATACAAGGACGCAAGCAGTGCTGTTTTTGCAAGCAACGACATTGGAGAATTTTTCAAAACAACTGTAGGAGTTCGCCAGGGATGTATCCTGTCACCAGTGCTCTTTAATATATATCTAGAACATATTATGCAGGAGGCTCTCTACGATTATAAATCAACCATATCGATTGGAGGCCGACCTCTGTGTAATCTACGTTTTGCTGATGATATTGATCTGATAGCTGGAACAGAATCAGAACTTCAAGACCTTACCTCTAGACTGGAGAAAGTAACAAGAACGTATGGGATGGAAATTAATATAGAAAAAAGCAAGATATTGGTGAATAGCCATAAGAAACATGTTCCTACCAACATTACGTTAAATGGGCAAACGCTAGAAGAAGTTAACACCTTTAAATATCTCGGGTCCACTATATGTAGTGATGGAAGATCAAATAAAGAAATCAAGACAAGACTTGAGATGGCCTCAGCTGCCATGACAAGGTTGAATGTGATCTGGAAAAGTAACATCAGTTTTCCCGTGAAGATCAAATTATACAAATCACTTGTATTATCTATTCTCTTGTATGGGTGTGAGGGCTGAACACTCACTGTAGATACGAGCGAAGGATTCAGGCTTTCGAGCATAAATGTTATAGAAGAATTTTGCGCATTTGCTATAAAGAGCACAAAACAAATTTCTATGTTAGAGAGAAGATAAACACCTATGCAGGCCACCAAGAACCACTTTTGTCAATAGTGAAACGTCGAAAGCTTGCCTGGTTTGGGCATGTAACTCGTCATGACTCCCTTTCGAAAACGATCCTCCAGGGAACAGTCGAAGGTAAACGAGAAGAGGAAGGCAAAGAAAATCCTGGGCTGATAACATCAAAGAATGGGCAGGACACGGTTTCTCCACACTTGTATGCATTGCTGAGAATAGAGAGCAGTGGAGGACCCTGTCTGCTGATGCTTCCACCATGGCACCCCTACGACCCATGACGGGTTATGGGTTGAGATGAGATGATGATGATGATATATATATATATATATATATATATATATATATATATATATATATATATATATATATATATATATATATATATATATATATATGTATAACAGTACAATACAACATCACACAAAAATCCCCCCTAACCTATACCCCACTATACATCGTCACCCTCGCCAGCACAAAAAACCTCCACTCGCTTCAAAAACAAAAAACCGCCAATCGCTTCAAAAACCCCTTAGTAACCTAAGCCGCCGTTATCGCAGCACAAACAAACTTCCACTCCCTTTAAAAACCCCCTTAGTAACCTACTAATTATCGATTTTTTATATTTTCCGTCATTATCGATTTTTTAATATTTTATATATATATTGTCTAAGTATTTTGTATACACAACACGCCCGCCATTATCGAACAAATTTATTGCTATATAACAAGTCATGCGTCTGATCGTCAGAGGAAGTCCCCCGGCTAAAATATATCGCTATATAAAAAGTCATACGCCGCCGCCTGAGAACGCCGCCGCCTGAAATCGATCGAGTATTTCCTTATATAAAAGTTATGCGCCGCCGCCTGAAACGCCACCGCCTGAAACGCCACCGCCTGAAATCGATCGAGTATTTCCTTATATAAAAGTCATGCGCCGCCGCCTGAATACTAACCGTTTCCTCCATGATATACTACTCCCATGACGCATCAAAAGTGAGGAATGCAGTAAGCGACTCATAGCTTGACTGCCTGCGTCAGTGTCAGCGAACCAGAGCTGACCAAGACCCTACTCCACCTCCACGTGGTGGTCCTGGAAACAGGCTGCATCACTACAGTCTGGCTGAGGAGTAGAGATCGAAGAGGGAAGGCAAACCCGGTTCCAAAAAATGCCGTGCGGAAGTTGGATGTGTCGGCCGAGAGGCGCAAATACGGCAGCTTCGCTGTATACGGACAAAACGCAACCAACGTCCTTTTCAGGACGAACGAGAAAGAAGAAGAAGATGTACTTCTAATGATTGGCTGATCTCGCAATGACATGTCATTGGGCCGAAAGAGCCGGAAAGCTCGAGTGCCGCTGGTTATAGAAAAAAAAAAAAAATGATTGGCTGATAGAGTGACTGACGAACAACGGATAGACTGCTAATTAGACGGGCCGACTTTTGTACATCAGTTTGTAGTTCGGACCGTCAAATTAGCGGTCTATCCCTTTAAAAAAATATTTTGTTTATAATTGTCTCTGCGTTTTGCGCCTCAAATATTGTAACCAGTTCCTAATTACAGTCGATACTTGCACTATTGTTCATGTCCACAAAACACTGCTAAAGCACGACACAGTGCTAAGGGGAAATAACTCTAAGTGAATATTCTGTGCGGAACGATTGGCAACGTTCTTTTGGAGATTACCTGTATTTTCTATTTTTGTCGTCGTGTGTCTTGTTAACAGCTAATGTTGCTAGTTTAATACAGTTATGTATGTTCTCTTCTAAGATACCATTCTCAAATTTGGCAAAATGAAAGTGAACTGCTTCATTGTGTTTTGTTTTTAACATGTATCCTTACTACTTGTTCTGTCCGCGGAAGTGTACCTATGTACATAATATCACATTAACGATCCACTCAACCGACGTGGGTAAGGTAAAAGATAGCTTGATAGTACAGTTCCCTAGTAAATACGCGTGTGATCATATTATATTCCCCATTCAACTCACTACATGTGATCCAACATTTCTGTAGTAAATAGCCTGTGTGTGGCTGGTTTAGTGATATAATATCAAATAACTAGATAGTACCGTCAAACATGACGAGTAAAAGATAAAGAATCCCGTTACACGCCTATTGAGGCATATTGGGAATACGGTGTTAGGCCCATATTTTCTTGACCATCGGCACACTAGGGGTGATGTGGCTGACCGCCTTAACCTTCCCAGACAACCGACGTGGGAGAAGATCATATTTCTACCAGTGGGATTTTAGTCCCCAGCAGCTTATTCAGTATCGCATTTTTAATCTCAATAACTTGACGGGGGCTATTATTCCACCTTTTCTCGTCTGGTGGAAAGGCCTCCACGGCTGGCGGAGTTGTGGATTTTAAAGTTGCTACCATAAGTGAAATGGGTTCATTTTCGATACAAGACAACAGGAGGCTGAGACGCTTGGGAGTCATGACCCAAGTGGGCCCGCCCCCCATAGAGTGTAAAGGAGTATATCGGGCCGAAACACTTGTCGGACGGGGGGACTGCTTCTGATGATCAGACTGCTTCCTGTTGTATCGCTCTGTAAAGAGTTTCCTATCATTGCACTTATAACCTGGCGAGAAACTAGGGCATAAAGGCTGATTATAAAAAGGGTAGGGAAAGAGATCACGGCTTGTGAAACCGTTGGATCCCAGTTCCAGCTGGGTACTTTTACGTTCAAGATTTTTTGGAAATTGTGAATCACACTTTCTTATTGTCTATTAAATGTCAAGATTTTTTAAACAAGAATTAGATACAGGAAAGTTTGATCTTCCCCAGTAGGTAAGTTTTATTCGAATTTATTTAATGTTGTACGTCGTTATGTTCTTTCGTACATTTATACTCTCTGTTGTGACATTAAGACATACTGTAGTAACCACAAGGTAGAAATGAATGTAGAAAATCTCATAGGCACTAAGACCCCATCAGAAATACAAAAAGTTAATAAAACACTTTATTACAAAAACAAAAGCTAACATATAAAAAATAAATAAATAAGGATGCGAGCCAGTAGTCTACACTGGTGAAAGACTCCCCTGAGATAAATACGGATTGACCAAATAACCCTCCAATGACAATTAAAAACATACCAGTTTAGACAATATCATATTTTGAATTAGAAAACCATATCGAACTATAACTACAAAAGGAAAAATACCTACTAGAAATAATATAGTATAAAATAAATACAAACAAAAACATATTACAATAAATGAAACACTTCTGATATAACCAACAACTCCATGTATATGGTAAATGGTTGAAAGAGGGGTGCTACAAAGAAAAGTAGAAAACACCTTTAATAAATAAAAAAAATGTGTTGTGAATATGATGGTTAAGTTAGTTGAAACTGTTGTGAATATGATGGTTAAGTTAGTTGAAACTGTTGTGAATATGATGGTTAAGTTAGTTGAAACTGTTGTGAATATGATGGTTAAGTTAGTTGAAACTGTTGTGAATATGATGGTTAAGTTAGTTGAAACTGTTGTGAATATGATGGTTAAGTTAGTTGAAACTGTTGTGAATATGATGGTTAAGTTAGTTGAAACTGTTGTGAATATGATGGTTAGGTTAGTTGAAACTGTAGTGAATATGAAATGGTTAAGTTAGTTGAAACTGTTGTGAATATGATGGTTAAGTTAGTTGAAACTGTTGTGAATATGATGGTTAAGTTAGTTGAAACTGTTGTGAATATGATGGTTAAGTTAGTTGAAACTGTTGTGAATATGATGGTTAAGTTAGTTGAAACTGTTGTGAATATGATGGTTAAGTTAGTTGAAACTGTTGTGAATATGATGGTTAAGTTAGTTGAAACTGGTGTGAATATGATGGTTAGGTTAGTTGAAAAACTGTTGTGTGAATATGATGGTTAAGTTAGTTGAAACTGTTGTGAATATGATGGTTAAGTTAGTTGAAACTGTTGTGAATATGATGGTTAAGTTAGTTGAAACTGTTGTGAATATGATGGTTAAGTTAGTTGAAACTGTTGTGAATATGATGGTTAAGTTAGTTGAAACTGTTGTGAATATGATGGTTAAGTTAGTTGAAACTGTTGTGAATATGATGGTTAAGTTAGTTGAAACTGTTGTGAATATGATGGTTAAGTTAGTTGAAACTGTTTGTGGAATATGATGGTTAAGTTAGTTTGAAACTGTGTTGTGAATATGATGGTTAAGTTAGTTGAAACTGTTGTGAATATGATGGTTAAGTTAGTTGAAACTGTTGTGAATATGATGGTTAAGTTAGTTGAAACTGTTGTGAATATGATGGTTAAGTTAGTTGAAACTGTTGTGAATATGATGTTTAAGTTAGTTGAAATTTTTGTGAATATGTTGATTAGGTTAGTTGAGACTGTTTGTGAATATGATTGTTTTAAGTTAGTTGAAACTGTTGTGAATATGATGGTTAAGTTAGTTGAAACTGTTGTGAATATGATGGTTAAGTTAGTTGAAACTGTTGTGAATATGATGGTTAAGTTAGTTGAAACTGTTGTGAATATGATGGTTAAGTTAGTTGAAACTGTTGTGAATATGATGGTTAAGTTAGTTGAAACTGTTGTGAATATGATGGTTAAGTTATTGAAACTGTTGTGAATATGAATGGTTAAGTTAGTTGAAACTGTTGTGAATATGATGGTTAATTTAGTTGAAACTGTTGTGAATAGGATGGTTAAGTTAGTTGAAACTGTTGTGAATATGATGGGTAAGTTAGTTGAAACTGTTTTGTGAATATGATGGTTAAGTTTAGTTGAAACTGTTGTGAATATGATGGTTAAGTTAGTTTGAAACTGTTGTGAATATGATGGTTAAGTTAGTTGAAACTGTTGTGAATATGATGGTTAAGTTAGTTGAAACTGTTGTGAATATGATGGTTAAGTTAGTTGAAACTGTTGTGAATATGATGGTTAAGTTAGTTGAAACTGTTGTGAATATGATGGTTAAGTTAGTTGAAACTGTTGTGAATATGATGGTTAAGTTAGTTGAAACTGTTGTGAATATGATGGTTAAGTTAGTTGAAACTGTTGTGAATATGATGGTTAAGTTAGTTGAAACTGTTTTTGTGAATATGATGGTTAAGTTAGTTGAAACTGTTTGTGAATATGATGGTTAAGTTAGTTGAAACTGTTACTGGTTAAGTTAGTTGAAACTGTTGTGAATATGATGGTTAAGTTAGTTGAAACTGTTGTGAATATGATGGTTAAGTTAGTTGAAACTGTTGTGAATATGATGGTTAAGTTAGTTGAAACTGTTGTGAATATGATGGTTAAGTTAGTTGAAACTGTTGTGAATATGATGGTTAAGTTAGTTGAAACTGTTGTGAATATGATGGTTAAGTTAGTTGAAACTGTTGTGAATTTGTTGGTTTGTGTATTTTGCCGACCTTCTCGCAAATTGCCACAAGGGTAAAAGAGAGATAACTCGGATCCCTGCGGTTCGGAAGACAATGAAGAAGAAGAATATAAAACAATTAAGAGCGTTATAATGGAAAGGAATCTGTTCTCCAGTCAGACAAGAGTTTCCATCCTTTTTGTTTCTCCTTTGAAACAATAAATTGTTCATTATTCTTTAAGGTAGCAGATGTAGCCGTATTGGTTGGACAGAGGAATCTCAATGCACCAGAAGGTTACGTTCCGGAGACGCGCGCGTAATTGGAGATTCGCGTAAAAATGATATACTCGTACTTTTCTCCATTGAAATTTAGTAAGTTCTAATTAGACAGATTAATTAAAGTTTTTTTTGTTTTTTTGTTTTTTTTTTAAATAAATAAGAAAATGAACATAAAACAAAAGAAAGATAAACTAAAGACATAAACTTATGAATTGTTATCAATAGAACACCATCTTTGAGAGAAATTTCTCAGTAACAGCAATCTTGTTCGCATTTTTTCCAAACTAGCGTCATTTCCATGTCGCGTAAATTGAGGTCGCGTAAATCGCAATGGCACTGTAACTGAATTACTGTAGCAACGTTAAGGAAATGTCATTTCCAGTATTTTCTTACTGCCGCTTACTTCTAATACTGCTGTACTACTATTTCTTAACTGCGTGTTATAATTCTACAACTGCTACAACTTACTTATTTAGTCATTCCTCGTCTACCGTGAGGTGTAGAGGTTTGGAAGAGAGAGCGCCATACAATCCTATCGACTGTCTTCCTCCTGGCCTGGTCCCATTCTAATACTCGGTCCTTCAGAGATTGTCTAATGTTGTCCTCCCAGCGGACTCTGGGTCGTTGTGGAGGTCTGGATCCCTGGCTCTTAGTCCCCCCCCCCCCCCCTTCCCCCCCCCCCCCACCATGCCTTCTGTGGCAGCTGATCTTCTTCCATTCTGCAGACATGGCCAAACCATCTTATTTGGGATTGTTTTACTTGGGTCTGCAGGAGTTAGGTTTCTAGGCCGTGACGTTTCGTCTGGTTGTGGACAATGTCTCTTCTTTCTACCATAATAACAACTATAACTACTACAACTACCACTGCTGCTGCTGTATATTTTTTGTTTCTTCTGCAATTATTGCTAGAACTACAGCTAATTCTACTGCTGCTGATTATTCTTCTGTTTCTTCTGCAATTATTGCTAGAACTACTGCTAATTCTACTGCTGCTGCTTATTCTTCTGTTCCTTCTGCAATTATTGCTAGAACTACTGCTGCTGCTTATTCTTCTGCAATTATTGCTAGAACTACTGCTGCTGCTTATTCTTCTGTTTCTTCTGCAATTATTGCTAGAACTACTGCTGCTGCTTATTCTTCTGTTTCTTCTGCAATTATTGTTAGATTTACTGCTGCTGCTTATTCTTCTGTTTCTTCTGCAATTATTGTTAGATTTACTGCTGCTGCTTATTCTTCTGCAATTATTGCTAGAACTACTGCTGCTGCTTATTCTTCTGTTTCTTCTGCAGTTATTGCTAGAACTACTGCTGATTCTACTGCTGCCACTTATTCTTCTGTTTCTTCTGCAATTATTGCTAGAACTACTGCTGATTCTACTGCTGCCACTTATTCTTCTGTTTCTTCTGCAATTATTGCTAGAACTACTGCTGCTGCTTATTCTTCTGTTTCTTCTGCGGTTATTGCTAGAACTACTGCTGATTCTACTGCTGCCACTTATTCTTCTGTTTCTTCTGCAATTATTGCTAGAACTACTGCTGCTGCTTATTCTTCTGTTTCTTCTGCAGTTATTGCTAGAACTACTGCTGATTCTACTGCTGCCACTTATTCTTCTGTTTCTTCTGCAATTATTGTTAGATTTACTGCTGCTGCTTATTCTTCTGCAATTATTGCTAGAACTACTGCTGCTGCTTATTCTTCTGTTTCTTCTGCAATTATTGCTAGAACTACTGCTGATTCTACTGCTCCTGCTTACTCTTCTGTTTCTTCTGCAATTATTGCTAGAACTACTGCTAATTATACTGCTGCTGCTTATTCTTCTGTTCCTTCTGCAATTATTGCTAGAACTACTGCTGCTGCTTATTCTTCTGTTTCTTCTGCAATTATTGCTAGAACTACTGCTGCTGCTTATTCTTCTGTTTCTTCTGCTATTATTGCTAGAACTACTGCTAATTCTACTGCTGCTGCTTATATCGATGCTAGTGCTATTTTTTATTACTACTTCCGCTACTATTGTTCGTTCTTCCAACTTGTCCATGTTACTGTCAAAATTTTATCTCTAGTGCTGCCACCACCATGGCACGTTGGGATGTATTAGGTGCACAGGAAAGTGATCAACTTCCTTGTGTCATACTCATTGCAAAGGGTAGGACCACTAGACACAGGAAACCTAAACAGACCTTCAAGTATCCTACAAGCCCACTCGACTGTAACAACCCTTTACACACATTGCGTCAAAATGTCAAACAAAGAGAACACCTTTCACCCAACCTCCCTGGTGGAATAATACAGTGGGGGAAGCATGTATAGAACAGGAAAGAGCAACAAAGGAATGGCGTAAAGCACGAAACAGAAGAATGATGAATGAAGGAGAGATTGATGAGATGACGGAGAGATTGATGAGATGAAGGAGAAAAAGCAAAGAGCCGTTAATAGATTCAAGAAATCTAGGGAGGTCAATGGTAAAGTGTGAGAGGACTTTGTGACACAGGTGGGCACGGAAAAAAACCCTACAGAAATTCTGGTCCTTACATCGAAGCATGAATAGGAAAAGCCCTAATATCAAAATCTCTACAGGACTAATCCTGAAGACAGACGAAGAAAAGGGAAGAGCATTATTCAATCTATATGTGGAGTAAATGGATAAAGGTGACAAAAGTGCCTGCCTGAAAATAAAGGAAAGTGTGCTGGAAAATGCCCTATGGGGCCAGATATACTTCGATCTCATTTCTGAAGAGGACGTGGTGTACACATTCACATTGAAAACCAACAGAAACACTGCTCCGGATCCTGATGGTGTACAATATCATCACATTAAACAGCTCGACGACAAAGCCATTGTAAATATGGTGAGTGATTTCAATACCAGTATACAGAACGTTGAGGTACCGGAAGACTGGCTATACGGTTAACTTCGGCCACTTCCTAAACCTGGCAAAGATCCCACACTGCTCAGCAGCTATCGAATTATCACACTACAGAATGTCTGTGGTAAATTACTTGAAAAGATAGTTGCAAGACAAGTAATGAGCCACCTCAATAATAAGTTGCTATAGGCCTAAGAAAACAACATGGGGTAACGCTGAAACGTTTGCGTACGATGTGTACGAGAGATTCCAGGGTAAAAGAGAAACGGTGGCTGTCGCAATTGTCCTAGAGGATGCTTATAACAGTGTGGACTTTGCAACGCTAATACTGTGTAATGGAATGTGGCGTAAACCCTTGGATAACAAGGTGGATAACAGCTGCCTTAATGGAGAGATCAGTTGCATTTCGCTTGGGAACTTGTACATCAAAACCAATGCGCATTGTCACGCGTGATTTTCACGTGTCTGTCTAAGACAAGACAAAAGTCTGTGTGAAGTCTGAGACAAGACAAAAGTCTGAGTGACCTCTGAGAAGATAGATGAATTATGGTGTTGAATGTGGTTAGAGTGACTTTTAGTAATCAAGAGTAAAGAACTGAAACTGACTCTCCCTCCTGCCACGCAATGACTATGTTTGAACCACTGTCACACTGCCTCTCTCTCTTATTAGAAACACGGTTTAGAACACTTAAGTGACTCCACAAACAAATAGAGTTTAAGTACTGATAGAAAGTAGAGTCTGATCCGATAATAAATATCTATTTTTATTCACAACAAAAACCTCTCGTGTAAACCCAAGAAATATCGATCACAAGCAAATACA
>JAMPIV010003820.1:0-145000 GCA_024509875.1 Oreohelix idahoensis
TCATATATTTGGTCTGACCACTAAATCACAATACTGGCCTCTCAGTAGATCATTTATCGCCTTCACTCTGGCCACATATTGATCTCTCACAGTAAATCATATATCATCTTCACACTAGCCACATAATTGGCCTCTCAATAAATCGTTTACATCGCCTTCACACTACGCCACATATTGGATCCTCTCTATAAATCATCATATCGACCCTTGTATTAGCCACAGATTGACGTTTCAATAACTATCATATATCGGCCTTACCACTAGCCACATATTGATCTCTCAGTAAAATCATATATCGACCTACACTAGCCACATATTGACCTCTCATTAAAATCATATATTGATAGAAAACAACTGTTTCAAAATTCATCACTCGACAGACAAAAATTCCACCCAGACTTCTTCCTCCGAAAACAACCACTCAGCTTGAAATCATAACATCGACACCTGCATCCGGGTACTTCCAAATCATCCAGACATGTCTTCACTCTCAAACACTCTTTCCAGAAGCAAAGATCACTACAATCTCACTACAACCATGTTTATCAGTCAGACGTACTATATGTCCATTGTGGCCGTTGATAGTATTAAAGGTTCGGACCACTGCCCTTTCAGTAGATAGTATGTTGTAAGGTAAATACGAAAAACTTCCTTCTCTCAGACTGACTCTACATTTTTCTCATACCCACTGTTGATCAATCGAATTCACCCGATAAACAGCAGTGAAAATATCAAATGTCGAACTTTATTAACATAAGTTGATAAATGGGTAACAATGGTATGCCCAACCCTCCTTTTCAAGGTTGACAGTCTTGTATAATAAAAAGCTTCAGTTTCAAAAACAATCTCATTATAAATTTTTTCACATACATTGCTTTGTCTTCTTTTACTACTGCTTGTTCCGGCTATCAAAATGTCATCTAATTCTTCAGGCGAAACCTCTTGTCTCTCTTCTGTACTGACTGTTTTATCTACGTTTTCTTTTCTTGGTATATCTCACTGAGAGAAAACTGGCCTTACCGCCAGGGCTGTCACTTTGCCAAGACTACTTCTATTTTTCTCTTCTGATCTGATCTTGTCTGCTGAGCTACACAATGCTAGTAATAGATCAAAAATGTTCAACATACCTGGTTTTGTTTCTTTATCGAAATACACTTTCTCCTTTCACAACCATTTTGTCCTCAGAATAAATACTATCACAAAAATACTGTCGTACACCAATTTATGATAAATAATGTACTGAGCGGTTTCTATCACTCTTTAACTCACAGCACTTTCTTGCTGACCACCTACGCTGAGCGCGTTTACCATACACTTCTTACGCTGAGCGCGTTCAAGCCTCCCACTGTTCCACTTGGGAGAAAAACCTTTTTCTCTACCTACGCCTAGCGCGTCTCAATCTCAACTCTAACACTTGGGAGAAAACCCTTTTCTCTACCTACGCCTAGCGCGTCTCAATCTCAACTGCCTAATCCCCGTTCTGACATTTCTTCGTTCACCCCTAAACTGTCTTCACACATCTCAATTTTCCCGTGCGTACTTTTTTCTCAACTCACTAAACCTGCAAGGGACTTAATTCTACGTTATCTACCTTTGATGATTTAAGTGAACACCATACTCTCTTCTTTAAAGCTTACTACCAAATCATTACATGCTAATTTTCTCAACCATAATCGAGAACCCACTAAATCTGCTTAACCCAAATTCAACACTTTCATCTACCAACCGTAATATGCGGAGTTTCCTCCCTTTCCTCAAAGCATTCCTTCACTCATTGTATCTCCCTTCAACTAAGACAAATAGTCTATATCCAAATCCATTCATATTTCCCAAACCATTTTTCTACACTCTTTTACTTTACTAACACCAAACCACCGTTCACACCATGACTTTAATTAACCTAAACTCAATACACTCTCATGTGTAAAAACTTCAGTGACACTCACCCACAATTACTCCACCATTCACCCACACAAATCAGTCTTGTGACAGCCCTCATTTTGGCATCCCCAGGGTGAGAGAGGTATAGACAGACCAAAGAAAATATGGAGAAGAGTACTGGAAACAGAAAATGAAAATTATTAGGAAAGACATTGAAAGACCTTGAGATTATGGCACGTGACTTGAGAGCTTTGTAAGTGCTTGTTGAGGATCTATGCCCCTTGGGAAGCCCAAGAGTATTGATTGGTTTATATAAATAGGCGTCCTTATATAACCAATAGATCTGCACACATGGTAAATGGGTTTGAGAGAACGTAGCAAACAAACTAAAAATCATTTTACTTCGCTACAACGTTGGCTACTCATTACAAGATATCATTTAATAGAATGTGTGCCTTTAAATCTATCTCTCTCCCCCCCCCCCTCTCTCTCTCTCTCTCTCTCTCAAATCATTTTCTAATGTAATGTGTATTTTGTAAAGATTATTCTGCCCTGTTCATTATTGATTATGATAAAGTCCTGTAAATGTGTGTAACTGTTATACTTTCACAATGTTGGGATTTTACTTTGTTTTATTGGATTGATTTTGTTTATTTCATTATATATATATACCTATATTTTTTAATAATATTGAAAATGCATGTGTAGGATAAATGAATTGAGTATGTGAGACGAGAGAAAGGATGGGTAGAATGTTAGACAGGCCTGCGTGCCCAATTCTAAACCATTTGAAGATAAAGTTCGTACGTTCGTTCGCTCTATCTGATTCTGCTCTTGAGTTAGGGAGAGCAAAGAAAAACACGGAGTTCCTACTCACTCAATAGCAGACTGTTCAAATATTTCTGGAGTTCCGATTCTATACTACCCCAATTTGATCATACTCGAATTATTGTCTGATTTACCGTATAGATGTTTTGGATTTGTTTGTTTGGGGTTTTTTTTTATTTTTATTTCATTACGTTCTTGTTTGCTTAAACACATACTTTATTTTGATTATGATTGGGTAATGTCATTGTATACTGTTATATAACCTTTATAATGTTTTATGCCTTTAATTTAATGCTTAAAGTAACATGTGGGAATGAAAGGGTATAGTATGCAAGATAAGTGAGAATGGAAGGGCAGAATGTTAGACGGGCCTGCGCGCCCAATTCTTAATCCTTTGAAAATAAAGTTCATTTGTTCGTTCGTCCGTTCTCTCTCTCTCTCTCTCTCTCTCTCTCTCTCTCTCTCTCTCTCTCTCTCTCTCTTTCGTCTTTTTTTTTTTTGCCACCACTGCAGAAGACGCGAGTCAAAACACTGGAGATGTGTTGTACATGATCAATGTTGCCAGCTTCATTCACAACCTCATGTTAATCGTCTTTTACATGCCGGATGGAACAGGAGTCCGCGTCTTTCTTTGTTTTCTTACATCTCCGACCCCCACATTACCCCCAGGTAACTACTCAGATCTATGACTAAGTACTGTATCATTTATTCTTTATTCTTTCTACGTGCCCCTGGTGTTTTTATAATAATAATAATAATAGACCTATACGTTTTATTTCCCACAACATACTGGTTGTAATTACAGCTTGCTATGGATTGTTATTCTGGGCTGCCTTCTCCAGTTCTAGACAAGATTATCCAGCTGTGTTCACTTTCTCCTCCACTTTTCTTCGTCTACGAGTACTGTTTTTTTTTGTTTTTTTTTTTTGCACCTCACGCTTGTCTTCCCCGGTGATTTGCATTCAAGAGCATGTCTGTATGCATTAGAGCAGCCTTTCTCAACTGTTTTACCCTAGAGGAACCCCTTCTTAAAAATATTTATATTTACAGCTCATAAAACATATTTATGTTAGCGTGATCAGTAGTTCTAAATATAATAAAGCAATAATAATTTTAATTAACGCTATTTACAACATGAACATTTATTGACAGTGTTGTATAGTAAAGCTACTAAAAACTATAGGCCAAAGCAATATGAATAAAAATATAGCCTAAGACACCGTTTTATACAAGACTATTTAAAAAACAAACCGTGTTTATTATTTTTCAGTCACGATCCCTCGTGGAATTCCTAGCTACCTGTCTCGGAACCTCGGGGTTTCTGGCAATCCTGGTTGAGAAACCCTGCATTAGCGCGTTCTTCTGAAATAATAATTCTTCTTCTTCTTTCGTTCGCTTGAAATATATTGTCTATATCTGCAATGTTGTTTCTTGTATAAACTTCACTGTCTTTTGTAGTTCATACAGAGGTCCGTATAGTTTTGCTTCCAGTGTTGTTTCTCTGGGCCAGTGGGTTTGCCTCAATATATCATATTCGGGGCAATCTTGAAGTACGTGCTCCGCAGTCTGGGGTGCCTGTCCACATGTACACATGGCTGAATTGCCAATCTTGAATTTTGTATACATGTGGCTGCGGAGTCGGTTGTGTCCTGTTCTGAGGAGTCGGTTGTGTCCTGTTATGAGGCGCAGAATGACAATTTGTTCTGATCTGTTCATAGCTTGGTAGTCATCCTGCGTTGGTGTTGGTGGCTTTCTGATTGATTTGATCATCTTTTTCTTCTGATGTTACGTAACTGGTACATCCGGTTGCTCGTCTGCGGCACCTTCTTTAGCCAGTCGGTCCGCTCTCTCGTTTCCTGGTATTTCACAGTGTGACGGTATCCATTGCATGGCGACCCTGCGCTGGTTGCACAGTTCAGAAAGTAGGGCTTGCATACCTGGCAATTTTCTGGACTTAAGTGCTTGGAGTGCTGATCTTGCATCTGTCAGGAATACCACAGGCTGTGGACTGAGATTGGTTTTCAACAGTTTCTCAGTTGCCACCTTGATTGCCTGGATTTCTGCCTCATAGTTGTTACAGAATTTCCCCGTTGGTACTCTGACCGTATCCCTAGTGTTGTTTGGGTATTCTGAAGTAATAATACTTTCCTTTTAACACTTTACAATTTACTTTTTGTTTTTTCTGTATTCATACCGCGCGTGGTGTATAGATGCCGGTTAGTACGTGTACGTTTCCTGTTGTTTATATGATGGCTTGATCTTTTCTTCTCTATATAGTTACGGTATCGACACGCTCCAGTCTACCCAGCTGTAAATGGGTACTGACTTTTCTCTCGAGTTAGAGAAGGAAAAGGCAGCGAGGACGGTAACTGGTCACCCCACCTTTCAATGCTGGACATAGTGTAGTGAAGTCTCTAACACTTCACTTCCTTACAGCAGTATCTGCCATGGGACTACCTGTTTTTAAGATGTGACCATCTATTCGATTATGTTTTATATTAGTCAACCGCAATGGGGAATGGAGATCGTAACAATAAACGCTGCGGTACAGAAAACACCAGGAATTTTTCTAAGTCCACAATACGCTGAGGTTTGTGGTGGACTAGTGAACGGGCTGCGACTCAGGGGCGACAAGCGGTGTATACTATAAGGGGTGTCAGTATCAAAAGTCCAGTGGGGAACGCGCAGTGGCGACTCGTTGACTTCGCGCTGGTGTCTCAGTGTGTGCGACGGAACGAACGGAATAATTTGTCTTCTCTTTGTTACTTTCACAATTGCCTCCACGGCTGGCGGAGTTGTGGAATTTAAAGTTGCTACCATAAGTGAAATAGGTTCATTTTTGATGCAAGACAACAGGAAGCTGAGACGCTTGGGAGTCATGACCCAAGTGGGCCCGCCCCCCTTAGAGTGTAAAGGAGTATATAGGGCCGAAACACTTGTCGGACGGGGGGACTTCTTCTGATGATCAGATTGCTTCCTGTTGTATCGCTCTGTAAAGAGTTTCCTATCATATGTTTTATATTAGTCATATGTTTTATATTAGTCATCCGTCTGCCCTCCTGTTTCGATATTCTAGCTTGTTATTTTGTTTTAGTTTTTTTTTTTTTTCGGAGTCCCATTTCATAAATGCATTTCCTTTTTTTCATCCTGCCCGTCGCATTATTTTTTTACTTCTTTTTTTTTTAACTTCCTTTCTTCAAGAGCGAGATTCACCATCATCAATTCTGGTGCTTCTGGCTGATAGGAATACTCATCAGTCAATCATCATTGGACCCTCTCTTGTCTCTCTCTCTCTTCTCTCTCTCTTGCTTCTCTCTTATCTCTCTCTTCTCTCTCTCTTTTCTCTCTCTGTCTTCTCTCTCGCTTCTCTTTCTCTTTTCTCTCTCTCGCTTCTCTCTTCTCTCTCTTCTCTCTCGCTTCTCTCTCTTATCTCTCTCTTCTCTCTCTCTCTTCTCTCTCTTTCGCTTCTCTATCTTCTCTCTCTCGATTCGCTTCTCTCTTTCTCTTTTTCTCTCTTTCTCTTTTTCTCTCTCTCTCTCTCTTTCTCTTTCTATCTCTCTCTCCTCCCTTCTCTCTTTTCTCTTCCTACTTCTCTTATCTTTCTCTTCTCTCTTTCTATATTTCTCTCTCTTTCATCTTCCCTTCTTCTCTCTTTTCCTTTGTCTCTCTTTTCTCTCTGTCTCTGTTTTTCTCTCTTCTCTCTTTCTTCTCTCTTCTCTCTTTCTCTTTTTCTCTTTTCCTCTTTCTTCTTTCCTCTTTCTCTTTTCCTTTTCCTCTTTCTTTTTTAATCGTCCTCTTTCTCTTTCTCTTTTCCTTTTTCTCTTTTCCTCTTTCTCTTCTCCTCTTTCTCTTTTCCTCTTTCTCTTTTCCTCGTTCTCTTTTCTTCTTTCTATTTCTGTTTCTATCTTTCTATTTCTCTCCTTCTCTTTCTCTCGTTCTCTTTCTATTTATCTCTTTCTCTCTTCTCTTTCTCTCTTCTTTTTATCTCTTCTATTTCTCTATCTCTTTCTCTCTCTCTCTTTTCTCTCTCTCGCTTCTCTCTTCTCTCTCTTCTCTCTCGCTTCTCTCTCTCGCTTCTCTCTCTTCTCTCTCTCTTCTCTCTCTTCTCTCTCTCTCTTCTCTCTCTCTTTCGCTTCTCTATCTTCTCTCTCTCGATTCGCTTCTCTCTTCTCTCTTTCTCTTTTTCTCTCTTTCTCTTTTTTTTCTCTCTCTCAATCTTTCTCTTTCTATCTCTCTCTCCTCCCTTCTCTCTTTTCTCTTCCTATTTCTCTTATCTTTCTCTTGTCTTTTTCTATATTTCTCTCTCTTGCATCTTCCCTTCTCTATTTTTCTTTCTCTCTCTTTTCTCTCTGTCTCTGTTTTTCTCTCTTCTCTCTTTCTTCTCTCTTTCTCTCTTCTCTCTTTCTCTTTCTCTTTTTCTCTTTTTCTTCTTTCTCTTTTCCTCTTTCTTCTTTCCTTTTTCTCTTTTCCTTTTCCTCTTTCTTTTTTCCTCGTCCTCTTTCTCTTTCTCTTTTCCTTTTTCTCTTTTCCTCTTTTCCTCTTTCTCTTTTCTTCTTTCTATTTCTGTTTCTATCTTTCTAGTTCTCTCCTTCTCTTTCTCTCGTTCTCTTTCTATTTATCTCTTTCTCTCTTCTCTTTCTCTCTTCTTTTTATCTCTTCTCTTTCTCTATCTCTTTCTCTATCTCTTTTTCTGTTTATGTTCTCTCTGTTCTCTCTCCTCGCTAGCTCTCTCTCTCTCTTCTCTTTCTTTCTCTCTTCTCTTTCTCTTTCCCTCTCTCTCTTTCTCTTGTTTTCTCTTTCTCTTTCTCTCTTCCTTCTCCTTTTCTCTGTCTCTGTCTCTCTCTCTCTCTCTGTCGTAAATTTAAATAGGTTTGAAATATATTTATGGTCCCGCTTGAGCAGAGTGAATGGTGATAAATACGTGAGAAATAAAGGTGTGATAAATAGATTTCACGAGTGAATAGTTCAAGGAGAAGATCTCTCTCTGGAATGAGAAGTTTATCTAGTCCAGCCTATCTATACGACTATCTTTTAGTATAAGACAATCTTACCCTCCAGATATATGTAAATATAAGTTTAACTACACACACACACACAATTGTGTGACAACAAGACACACAAACGTGAACAACTATGGTTAATTGGGTATGGGTCTGACCAACACACAAAGGTAGGTTCTTTTGCTGTTTATTATCATTAAACTTTACAACATCGAATATCTAAAGAGAGATCAATTAAATAACAGAATTTCATACATAGAAAAAGTAACTATATGTGCCCTCCCCCTTATTGAGAAAAAAAGAACCCAACAAGTTAATAACCCCAAAGGTCAAAGGTTAGCACTATGTTACAGGATAGACAGTAAATAAAAGAACAAAGTTCCTACTAAATGCTATCCAGTAAAGTAAACAATATTTAAGCAGAATCCAGATAATACAATTTTCATGCAACAAAGAAAATATTCACTCTCTCTGACATGCGTGGCCACTCAATCACGCTTACCCTATTCTTGGTGAAGAAATCTCTTGGACATACAATGCCTGAATGAATATATTCATTCAGGCATTGTATGTCCAAGAGATTTCTTCACCAAGAATAGGGTAAGCGTGATTGAGTGGCCACGCATGTCAGAGAGAGTGAATATTTTCTTTGTTGCATGAAAATTGTATTATCTGGATTCTGCTTAAATATTGTTTACTTTACTGGATAGCATTTAGTAGGAACTTTGTTCTTTTATAGGAGGATGGGACAGGTCTGTGTTTCGGAGCTGGCATTTGCTGGTGATGTTGCACTGGTTGCTGGGTCAGAGGCACATCTCCAGTCCAACCTGCAAGTCTGGAAGGAAGAGCTGGAGAAGAGAGGGATGGTCATGGGCAGCTCTAAGACAAAATCCATGGTGATATCACGAGAAGAAAGAAAACATCAGATTAGGTTGGGAGAACGGGTCCTGGAGCAGGTCGACCACTTTAAATATCTCGGAGCTATTGTAGACCGAGGGGGGGGGGGGGGCATCGAAGAAGAGTTGGCCACTCGGGGGGGCAGCGGCTGTGAGACTTTTTCGGGCCGTAGATCGTGGATTCCTCGGCGGGAGAGAGGTTGGTGAGAGGGCGGGGATGGCTGTATGCCGCTCCGCCTGTGTCCCAGTCTTGACGTGTGGATGCGAGTCGTGGGCGGTGGCTGCGGCCTACAGGGGCCAGATCCGGGCCTCGGAGATGAGGTGTCTGAGGAAAGTGGTTGAAGTAACAAGAAGAGACATGGTCCGCAACCAGACGATCCGTCAAGGCCTGAAATCCCATCCGCTGCAGACATAAATAGAACAGTCCCAACTAAGATGGTTTGGCCATGTCTGCAGAATGGAAGAAGATCGGCTACCACGACAAGCATGGGAAACAAAGAGCCAGGGATCCAGACCTCCAGGACGACCCAGAGTCCGCTGGGAGGACAACATTAGACACTCTTTGAAGGACCGAGGACTAGAATGGAACCAGGCCAGGAAGAAGACAGCTGATAGAATGGTCTGGCGCTCTCTCTTCCAAACCTCTACACCTCACGGTAGAAGGGGAACGACTAAGTAAGTAAGTATATATATATATATATATATATATATATATATATATATATATATATATACTGAAGCACATTAAAAACGCACCACTATTATATATACTGATGCCGAGAAGCTGGCAAAAAAAAGTGTGGGAATGGATTTTCCCCGTGTTTGCCATGATGTAGAGAGCGAATGGCTGCTGGAATGGAAAGTGCACGATTCAACCCATGGGTGTGTGTACAGACTACATAAAAACGATGAAAGTTACACGTGCAACACGATTCTCGACAGCTATGACCCTGAAAATGTGTACGCGTTGTGGCAGTATACTCGGTATAAAAAGGCCGTTGAGACAAAACACCCAGTACATGTGCTTGAAATGCCACGACTATCTGAAAACGACCTCCAACGAGCCATTGGTATGTTGGAGACCGGAATGAGCTCGCGGGCCATTGCCAGAAGGATGAATTGCCACCACAGCACTATTGTACGTCTCAATGAACGTTACGGAACCACTGGCAGTGCCCGGGATAGACTTCGGAGTGGCCAACCACGAGTTACTACTTCTGCGCAAGATCGTCATATTGTGCTGAGTCACCTAAGGAATTGACTCTCCCGGCAAGTCAAACAGCAAGAGCAATAGTGGGTAGACATGGGCAAGTCTCTCGAATGACAGTCATACGACGACTCAGAGATACAGGCCTTACTGCAAGACGACCTTATGTTGGGCCAAACTTGACTTACAGACATCGTTAGCAGCGCCTGCAATGGGCAGAGCAACATATCAGATGGACTAGACTGCAGTGGAATGCTGTCCTATTCACAGACGAGAACAGATTCAACATATCCTTTGCAGATGGACGTATGCGGATTTAGCGACGGTGTGAAGAGCGCTTTGCAGATTGCTGTGTCAACCGATTTCGAGGTGGCAGTATTCACATTTGGGAAGATTCAGTTTTCACCATCGCTTGCCTCTTCACGTCTTCCGTGGAAATGTTAATGCTGTGACATATCGAGATGAGGTTCTGGATGCATTGGTTGCTCCTGCGTTCACAATTTATCCAGACTTGCAGCTTCTCCAGCAGGATAACGCACGTGCATTTTTTTGTATTTTTGGTTTTCTCCCTTGCCTGCACAGAATGCAATGGATTTCATAACAATCAAATGTACAAATTAATGACCAGCATGGATTCATAGGAAAATGAATAAAGATTCTAAATATGTAAACTTGTACACACTTATATTTACATTTCACACTCTGTTCCTGGATTATACAGGTGGTGCGTTTTTAATGTGCTTCAGTATATATATATATATATATATATATATATATATCTATATATATATATATATATATATATATATATATATATAATTTCCAGTGTTTTTATCTTCCAAATTGGCCCCAGTCCATCCTCCAATAATTAGATTTTATAAGGGGGACGCCTAATTTGGTGGTTGATTCCTGGGTAGACAAATGCCACTTCGAATAGTTAATGTAGCAAAATCGCGATCTTGTGTTCACAGTAAACAGTAGAACATACGTCCAGTATAGGGAAACATCTGGTTGCTAAAACTGTTAATTATGGTGATGATGGTAAATCATATCGGCTGGCTCTGTGGTGAGTGCCGATTTTTAAACAGTGTAACTTGCTGGATAAATCCGCTGATGCGATTGTCAAAAGTCAGATAGTGATGGTATTTGTGTTACGCCACAGTGGGCTGATAAAATTGATCAAATATCTGGGTATTGATAAGTCCAGTTAACTTTACTATTTAAAATGTTAATTTGACTCTTTGGCCAATCCTGTTCACAACTGAACTTGGGGACGCTTAAGCCAAGAAGAAGACACCATTAATCAATCAGTAAATGAAGAAAAATGACCAAAATAGACCGCTGGTCTCCCTTTGATCATGTCTGCGAGGAATAAAGAACATTTATGAAAACAAATGCTACTATTCTATATAACTACATCTATGTACACGGAAGGGGACAAGACGATCTCTTATCCTCTCCGTCAGTCCTGATTAAATTTAAAGGGCACACGGTGTCTCTAGCTGTCGTAGATTTTTGATAGGGGAATTAAGACTTGGGTTGGTCCCTTCCGAATAGATTAGAATAAGTTATAGTCACGGTGAGAGATCATAATAGAAATAGATTTCCACGAGTGAGATGGTAGGAATAATAGAGGCTGTCCCTGAAATCGAGAATCTTTTCTCTTTCAGCCTATCTTCTACAACAGATTTAGAGGAGTCGGACAGTATATCCTAATATATATTAAATATACATATATATATATATATATATATATATATATATATATATATATATATATATATATATATATATATATATATATCCACTCACATACACACACATAAAAGTGACGACAGTTAGACGCACACACGTGGGAACACTATAACAATGATTATATAGATATTTTTGAACGAGCTGACCGACACGATGATTAAGTTTAAAATGAATTTTAATTATTATACTAAAATTCCATCACAACACATAAAAATTACATCAATCATATACAAATAGTCATAAAGTCAATGAATTGCTACAAGAAATAATAGACCCACAGTTATGATCTTTTCCCACGGATACATCTGCGGTAGTCTAATAATTTTCCCTTTTAAAGGTATGAACAGACTTAGGTATTAGTATGATCTATCCTAAGGAAAAATTTGTTAGCAACAAAACTTGCATAAAGAAATTGTAAACAGCAAAAATGGGTGGCAAAATACAACAATAAAGGAATCACTCAGTCCTGTATTCTCTCTATTCATTCAGCCGTGATCACGTGCTTTCATGCGTACTTACAGCTTTGGTAGCAACTTCTGGAAACACAATTATTAGGACATGCATATACAGAATCTTCAATGGTAGCCGTGGCCAAGACAACCCCAGTTCCAAAAAGACGGGTTGAATTCACTGCTTCAGGGAACGTTATCTTAGTTCTACTTATTTTAGGATATCTGGTTCTGTCACATTAAAATTGTCCAGGCACGAACGTTAACAGCGAGCACAGTGTCAATAGCTTAGGTTTCTAGTAATGAGGAATGTCAGGTCGGTGCCTTCTCTCAGTATAGGACTTGATTTGGTCACACCACCCCTAGTCAAAACTTCGTCGGAATGTTACTGATATTAATATTTTGCTTGCCACAAGGGCTGAAATGTACTTGAGGTTTTTCTCTGGAACAATTAAATCAGGCTCGAGGGGCCCGTTACTTCATTAAATCTTAAAAAATTTATGTAATGGGTTCTCTGTGGTTCTGGATGCCAATGCAATCTAGACAGGTTTTACTTTATACACCCAAGTCTTTAAGAAAAATGTTTTAGTTCTTCGCAGATATTTCTCCGTACAAAACGCTGGCAAAGTTGGGTTACCCCAGTTTTCACTGAATAAAGAAAAAACAACATATAAAATACTTATACATACTATGTACTCGGTTATAACTTACATTATAAACTGCAAGCGGAGAGCTTGACTTATCGTTTAAAACTCTCGTGAAATAAGGTATAGTTCATAAAAATCAATCATTATGAATTAGAAATACATACGTATTTTCGTCAATACTCAATGATGAATCAGTGCAGTTATAAGTTAGTTTTAAAATATTCTCGACTGAGTATTTAGCAGTTAAATTAAATTTATTTATAGCTGCATGAGTTTAAGCTAGAAATTATAATTTATTCTGCTTTCCACTGAAACACGTCACAAGAGAATATAACAGACTTACATATTAATTTCTTCTGCACAAAAGAAACTAGTGAAATATAATAGGCGGTTTAACACTTAAATCACTCACAAAATACTAGATATATTATATTACCTCGAACCAGAACTACGAGTATCACAACGAAACTAAGAGTTTCACTTATAAATATAAGTATCTAGAACGAAGCGATCACTTCTACTGCAACTTGGAGATTGAATGAAATCAAGTTTCCACTCCTGGGTAGATATATGAAACAGACCAAGGATGCGCGCTATTTCCAAAACCCTTGTCTCCTCTCTCCTCTTTCTCTTTCTCTCTCTCTCTCTCTCTCTCTCTCTCTCTCTTAACACTTCCCATTAACTTAGACGTTGCCCATACCTGCCAAACGTGCGTCTTCACACCTTCTACGACGACCTGTCTCATTTCTGAGCGATGCGGATGGCAGTTTCCACACCTCGCCAAGAAACTTAGCCGAAGAAAACTCGTGTCAGATGGAAATGCTAGACTCTATGTCTGCCATCCCATGTCTATCAAGACGGATTTCACAGTATTTCGTCTAATGCAGTGACTGACACATTATGTCATAAAATGCGTTTCTAGTATGAGAAAAGAAACGGTAAAGTCAGAATGGGAAAATATATTTTGTCGCAAACGAACGAATGCGAAAAACAGGAAAAGGATAAAAGAGCGATAATAAAGTAGAGGACACGGGTAGAAAAGAAAAGAATATAGAAAATTTATTGATCATAAATCTCTATGCGACACTAGCCTATTCTACGGCGCGTCGCTTAGCGAGTGCAGGTTTGGTTGAGGCATGTAGCATTTCCCCTCCTGCGCCGGTCAACGATCAGCGTACAATGTCAATTATTATTTAACTATCCATACGCGCACTTAACAAATATCGTCTGTCATCAATAGCTATTAGACTGTGTCATGAAATATTCTAATCCACATATATAAATTATTAGGTAAATATGAAGCCTAACAAATAAAATTAATAAAGAGAAGAGCAATGGTAAAATGACAGTGCTGTCACAAGGAATGTACTCGAAATCCCCCTTGTTTTCTGCTTCGTCTGCAAATTGTAACGCTTTCACGTTGATATAAAAGCTTACTGTATTATTACCCGCCTTCTTCAATGAAACGTGTGCTGCATTTCTAAGAAAAACATTGAGACGTACTGCGTAATGACCTAAATTAATCCTAACATTAATTATATTACGTTACCAAAACGAACGAACAGATGGACAAAAGGATAGAGAGAGGGGAGGGCTGAAAATCAGGAACGCATGCAACACGCGACGCGCGATATACAAATGCTGCCATCACGCGTGTAAGTCTACAAGCACTAACTTTTTCAGACGGACAGTGATAAAATACACTACCCTTTCCCAGAGTTAGGTTTTAAAATCATAAAAAACGCTTATAAAGAGGTTGGTAAGAAAACGAAGATGGCTGTATACCGCTCCACCTATGTCCCAGTCTTGACATATGGATGCGAGTCGTGGGCAATGACTACAACCCACAAAAGCCAGATCCAAACCTCAGAAATGAGGTATCTGAGGAAAGTGGTTGAAGTAACAAGAAGAGACATGGTCCGCAACCAGACGATCCGTCAAGGCCTAAAATCCCATCCGCTGCAGACCCAAATAGAACAGTCCCAACTAAGATGGTTTGGCCATGTCTGCAGAATGGGAGAAGATCGGCTACCACGACAAGCATGGGAAACAAAGAGCCAGGGATCCAGACCTCCAGGACGACCCAGAGTCCGCTGGGAGGACAACATTAGACAATCTTTGAAGGACCGAGGACTAGAATGGAACCAGGCCAGGAAGAAGACAGCTGATAGAATGGTCTGGCGCTCTCTCTTCCAAACCTCTACACCTCACGGTAGAAGGGGAACGACTAAGTAAGTAAAAACGCTTATTGGGGAAACCTGACATTCTACTGTTTTATGTCCGAAATCCTGACATTAGTCTGACAGTACAGCAGGACAGGTGGCGGTTCTCACATAAAAAATAAAACAACTATACGACTATCCTAGAAATTGCATATTTTGAACGCAGCCACGTAGCTCCTTTAAATTAGTATTTTTGGGTTCCTTAGGGCTTGCTGACAAATAATATGTAAAACGTTACGCAAATAGTCCAGGAATTAATAAATTATACCCAAAATAAAATATTGGGGGTGCCTGACAGCATAAAATCATTTCTGCTCATAAGATTTTTTTTTAACGTGTTTGAAAAAAATTTACGTTACAGAAATAGCCTACCATGTAAACTCCAAATTGATTGGAGCGCAACAAATGAAAGCCTAACCACGATTGGTCGGGCTATAAATACTATCTTGGTTGTTAGGGGAGACGGGAAAAGATAACATTTTTTCAAACACTTGTCGAAACGGGGCTCATTGGTCAGACTCGCTGATATACACACTTGGGAGCGTTAGTTCGAAACCACTTGTTTAAATACACTTGATAAAGCATCAGTGCGTTGAAGCCAGCATATATTTGGCTAAATTAAAAGCCTGGAAGATAAGCAGAAGGAAATTTGTGCCAGTTTGTGCCAGAATTCATTGCTAATCAACGTATCTGTGTTATTCGTATGAATTGTGGTAAGCTTGAACCATTTAATATCTTTTAATGAAAATTGAATGTGAATTGTTGATTTATGCCTGTATATATATGTGTAGTTCAGTGGCAAACGTGAGGTAAAGCCTAAAATGCTCCAGCCTGAACAGAGGGTGTCGGAGAGAAGTAAAACGGCATGGAATGGCCAAACAGTACACTGACACCTGGATGATTGACTAGAAAGAAATAATGCTGGAAGTGCAGAGGCGTAGTAACCATTAAGAAGGGTAATGCTGGTATAAAGTATTTCAGATGAAGCTGACTGTTGGCCTAACGCTCTGAACGCAATGTTTGTGCTGTATTGTGATCAGTGTAAAAGAGAATATAAATTAGTTATGAAGTAGAAGGTACATCCTTCTTGATTTCAGGGACAGTGGTCTTGATGGTACTGAGCAGCATCTGGTCAGAGATTTGCTGAATCCAGTGTCGGACAGCATACTCCTTGGTCTTTTTAGCTATCAGTGAGGTGTCTCCTGAGCCCAGAGGAGAATTCGAGCAGAGGAGTCCTTTCCTGCCGCCATCACTCAAGATAAGCAGAGTTGGCCAGCTGAGCTCAACATTATGTCCCCTCATCTTGAAATAACTTTATAAAAAATACTATTCAGAGGGGAATTTACTTGTCTTAAAATCAGGAACTGTGAACATCTCCAATCCTAATCCCTAAAGACAAACTATTGAAGTCATGATGACAAATACCAACAGAGCTTGAACAAAACAAAACCAGTATTACCTCATTTTACTACTACACAACTGACACACATAGAACATTTGTACTAATATATGTCACTACAATATTCATATTAAATACATTCTGTACATAACTTGTAATTTAAATTGATTGTGATTCCTGGTTCCCTTGTAGTTGAATCAGGACACATATTCATTCATGCCAGTAATGAATACATATTGTTATTCGAAAGTTTATCAGTGACTCTTTTAAGATATCTTTGTAGAGTGGTATATGTATGTGAGTGTCACAGTGTTGTCAAGAGTAGTGGATTAAATTAAATTGTTTATCTGTCTGTTGTTGTGACTTACACTTCACCATACTCATACCCTAGACACATAACGTAGCATCACACTATTCCAGAATAATTCTGACTGAGATATATAGATATGTGGTAGCAAGTAAGGTTATCTATAATACACTACTCTTAATAGATATAGATACCTTCACAGCTGATCTCAGTCAGTACACTAAGTTCCCTATAAGTATTTATAACTTCCCACTTCACCACATATATTGGGGTCTCGCTCTTGGGATTTTGAATCTTTAACTATTAAAAATATTGGGGGTAATTCACTTCAGGGAATATAAGAATTAAAAGGTATCCTGGGGTGGAATTAAATAAGGTTGAGCTCACGGTGCCTGTGTTGTCCATTAGAGATTGAATTGTTGGTTAGACATTGTATAAATTTACATAATAGACAATGGCGGACCTGGCCAAATTTCGATCTGCTGCGGTTCAGACTGCAAAAGAGTTAGGATTAGATGGGCAAGTTATGGTTGCCTATGTTACTACGGAATGTGACAAATTTATTGAACGCGAAGAAAGAAGGTTTGAAGCCGAAAGAAAGTTAGAGGCTGACAGGGAAATTAAGAAGTTACAATTTGAAGCTGAGGCTGAGACTAAGAGGTTGCAGATTGAGGCTGACAAAGAGGCTAAAGCATTGGAAGCCGAGGAAAGAAGACAAGCTGCAGAAAGAGAAGAGAAGAAATTAGCTGCAGAAAGAGAAGAGAAGAAATTAGCTGCAGAAAGAGAAGAGAAGAAATTAGCTGCAGAAAGAGAAGAGAAGAGATTAGCTGCAGAGAGGGAAGCAGAAAAGGAGGAGAAGAGATTACAAAGGGAACATGAGTTACGACTAAGGGAGTTTGAGTTTCAAGGCCATGCTCCTGAAAATGGTGCCAGTCCCTTTGCCTCTGATGCTACGGTTACTCAGGGAGCCTCAACCTCAGCTATGAACTTTCATTTAGATCATTTTGTTGAGAAAGACGATGATATTGAGAGCTATATAAATAGGTATGAACTATTAGCTACCACGTATGGGTTAGAGAGAGAAAGGTGGAGCTTAAAGTTATCTCAGGGACTTCGTGGGGCAGCTTATGAAGTTTTTGCAAAAATGAGCAGAGGTGATCAGGAAAATTATGACATGCTAAAGCAGGCTCTTTTGTTAAGGTATGAAAAGAATGCAGAGTTTTACAGGAAAAAATTTAGGAATGCTAAACTACTGTCAGGTGAAACCTATCACCAGTTCTCTGCACGAATAGAGACATACTTGGAGAAATGGACTTCTCTGGGGAAAACCCAAGACCTTAAGGAAATGGTCCTTATAGAGCAACTAAGAGAGTCCATGGCTCCAGACCTGAGAAAGTTTCTCATGGAACAAGGTGCAGAGAGGCTGGGTGAGTTGCTAAATGTTGCTGAAAGGTATCAAGCAGCTCAAGCAGAGGTAACAGGTAATAAAAAGAAACAGGTGGACAACTTTAGGGCACCACAGAACTTTAATAAATTTGATCCTAGGGATCAAAATAAAGGTAAGCACCAATTTGATAGGCCACGGTATGACAATAAAAAATAAATTCCCACAATTCGATGAAAGGAAATATGATGAAAGAAAATCTTTCAACCAAGGAAAAAGGTGGTGTAAGAATTGTCAGATGGACAATCATGACACTGACCGTTGCAGAAGGAAACCTGTGTATATGGCAACCCTTCAGGTCAGGTCGACCTCAAGACAGGAGGAGGATATTATGTTGGATACCACTCCAGAAGAGATGAGGAAGGCACAGGCTGGGGATAAAACACTCAAGCCTTGTTTCAGAAAATTGTCAACTTGTCATACAACTCCAGGCAAGGGAGATTTCTACATGAAAAACAAGTTGATGTATAGGAAGACTGGAGCTAGATCCAATGGTCACGGACAGCTGGTTCTTCCAAAAAGATATAGGACAGAATTAATAAGGAGTCTACATGTGAAACCAGATGGGGACCATGAGAAAATAGGTACCATCATTCAAAAGGTGGCTCACAATTATTATTGGCCCAAAGCAAGATGGGACATTGAGAACTTTGTAGAAAGGTGTAGTATAGCACATGAGGGAACACCCACAAGTGGGAACATGGATCAGGACCTGGACACGCCCCGGAGCAAAATTAGGCCTGATAATAGAAAGAAATATAGATTTGATAAAGTGGACCAAATGGAATGGGAAGCCCCTTTTCACGGACAAGCTTCACTTAACTGTTTTACAATGGCCACTATGCGGAGAGTGCAAAAGGATGTCTTACCCCAGGATAAGCCGACAATCCCTCAATCGGACTTAAACAAACTGGAGGAAGAAGATGTAGAGAGGAAATCTCTCATCAAGAATTTTAAGAGGGGAGAAAGCCCCAAAAGAAAAATTGGTAGCGGTCGTTTTGTGAATGATAACCCTGGGAGGAAAAATCATCACTATAAAGCTTCGAGTGGAAGAGACCATACCGGTGCATGGACAAATAGGTCCACACAATTAAAGGTCCATATGTAGCTTTGTTAAGAACGTGGACTGATGAAAAGGCAGAGGAAAACATTACATCTTCATACCAATATGTGAATGAGCTGACCACTCGGTTGAAAACTGGCTGGAAACTTGCCAATGAAAATTTGAAACAAGCCAGGAAGAAACATGCTGCCTATTATAACAGGAAGGCGAAGGACAGAAATCTGGCTGTGGGAGAGAAAGTACTGCTTCTTTTGCCTGGGAGTCAGAATAAGTTACAAATTGGATGGCAGGGTCCATATACAGTTCTAGAGAAGGTGTCTAGAACAAATTATAAGATAGATAAGAAGGGGAAAGAAAAAATCTATCATGTGAATCTCCTGAAGAAATATTTGGAAAGAGAACATCAGGAAGAGACACACTTGTTGACCTTGTCCATCGCCATGGAGATGAAAAAGGAACCACTTTCATCATTTGAATATCCATTACACCCCTGTGAGACAGCAGCACAGGTGAAAATCAGTACACATTTAACGAAAACTCAGAAAGAGAGAGTGCAACAGGTTCTAAATAATCATGCAGAGGTGTTAACAGACCGACCAGGGCATACAAACCTATTGGAATATGATATGAAACTCATAGACTCCACACCTGTCTGTATGAAACCATATTCGATTCCGTTTGCTAAGGAAAAAAGCTTTGAAGGAAGAGATAGACTATCTGTTGAAGGAAGGAATTATTTCGCACAGTGAGTCTTCGTATAGTTCCGGGGTGGTACTCTTAAGGAAGCCCTCTGGAGAACATAGACTCTGTATAGATTACAGGAGACTGAATGCTATTACAGAAGGACAGGTGGATCCATTGCCGGATACAAATCAGCTGTTTGCCAGGCTAAATAAAGCTAAATATTTCTCAAAAGTGGATCTGAGTAAAGGATACTATCAGATTCCAGTAAAGCCTGAGGTTAGACCATACCTAGCTTTTAGTACCTCAGAAGGACACTATGAGTTTAATAGATTGCCATTTGGATTGAAGAATGCGCCTAGTGTCTTCTCTAGAATGATGAGAAAATTATTGGATCCTCTGAATAATCCCTGTATAACAAATTTTATGGATGATATCCTTATAGCAACAGAAACATTTGAGGAACACATTGACTCTCTGAACATGCTGTTTTATCGACTTAGGGAGGCAAATTTAACAGCCCGACCAACCAAATGTTGCGTTGGATGTAAAGAATTGGAATTTTTGGGACACACAGTTTATCAGGGAAACATGACCCCTGACCCAAAGAATTTAGAGAAACTACAGAAAGCCCCGAGACCACAAACCAAGAAGGACGTGAGATCCTTTGTCTCCTTATGTGGTTTCTACCAGAAGTATATCAAAAACTTTAATTCCATATGTGCACCGTTAACTGAATTGACACGTAAAGGACATCCAGATCGCATTACATGGACTCCACAATGTGAAATGACTTACCAAGAATTGAAGGAAAAGCTCACAAGTAAACCCATTTTGAAATTACCTGACTTAAGTCAAGAATTCATAGTAAGGACGGATGCAAGTAATATTGGGTTAGGTGCAACTTTACTACAGAAATCAGATGCATTGGATGGGGAATTAAGCCCAGTGGCATATGCTAGCAGAAAGTTGAATAAAGCTGAAATCAACTACTCAACTAGCGAAAAAGAATGTCTTGCAGTAATATGGGCAATAAAGAAATTCAATATTTATCTATATGGGAAGGCATTTAAGTTGCAAACTGACCACAAACCTTTATCGTTTTTAGCACAGGCTAAGCATGAGAACTCTAGGTTACTCCGATGGTCTTTGCTTCTGGCTCCATATAATTTTAGCATTGAATATATATCTGGAAAAACCAATTTGGGAGCTGATTTTTTAAGCCGCCATCCGTGTGATGAGAATCACCGTAAACCCCAGAAATAATAATAAATTTCTATATGTGTATATAGAATAAAGGACTGACATATAATGTCTGTTTTAAGAGGGGAGGTGTCATGAAATATTCTAATCCACATATATAAATTATTAGGTAAATATGAAGCCTAACAAATAAAATTAATAAAGAGAAGAGCAATGGTAAAATGACAGTGCTGTCACAAGGAATGTACTCGAAATCCCCCTTGTTTTCTGCTTCGTCTGCAAATTGTAACGCTTTCACGTTGATATAAAAGCTTACTGTATTATTACCCGCCTTCTTCAATGAAACGTGTGCTGCATTTCTAAGAAAAACATTGAGACGTACTGCGTAATGACCTAAATTAATCCTAACATTAATTATATTACGTTACCAAAACGAACGAACAGATGGACAAAAGGATAGAGAGAGGGGAGGGCTGAAAATCAGGAACGCATGCAACACGCGACGCGCGATATACAAATGCTGCCATCACGCGTGTAAGTCTACAAGCACTAACTTTTTCAGACGGACAGTGATAAAATACACTACCCTTTCCCAGAGTTAGGTTTTAAAATCATAAAAAAAACGCTTATTGGGGAAACCTGACATTCTACTGTTTTATGTCCGAAATCCTGACATTAGTCTGACAGTACAGCAGGACAGGTGGCGGTTCTCACATAAAAAATAAAACAACTATACGACTATCCTAGAAATTGCATATTTTGAACGCAGCCACGTAGCTCCTTTAAATTAGTATTTTTGGGTTCCTTAGGGCTTGCTGACAAATAATATGTAAAACGTTACGCAAATAGTCCAGGAATTAATAAATTATACCCAAAATAAAATATTGGGGGTGCCTGACAGCATAAAATCATTTCTGCTCATAAGATTTTTTTTTTTAACGTGTTTGAAAAAAATTTACGTTACAGAAATAGCCTACCATGTAAACTCCAAATTGATTGGAGCGCAACAAATGAAAGCCTAACCACGATTGGTCGGGCTATAAATACTATCTTGGTTGTTAGGGGAGACGGGAAAAGATAACATTTTTTCAAACACTTGTCGAAACGGGGCTCATTGGTCAGACTCGCTGATATACACACTTGGGAGCGTTAGTTCGAAACCACTTGTTTAAATACACTTGATAAAGCATCAGTGCGTTGAAGCCAGCATATATTTGGCTAAATTAAAAGCCTGGAAGATAAGCAGAAGGAAATTTGTGCCAGTTTGTGCCAGAATTCATTGCTAATCAACGTATCTGTGTTATTCGTATGAATTGTGGTAAGCTTGAACCATTTAATATCTTTTAATGAAAATTGAATGTGAATTGTTGATTTATGCCTGTATATATATGTGTAGTTCAGTGGCAAACGTGAGGTAAAGCCTAAAATGCTCCAGCCTGAACAGAGGGTGTCGGAGAGAAGTAAAACGGCATGGAATGGCCAAACAGTACACTGACACCTGGATGATTGACTAGAAAGAAATAATGCTGGAAGTGCAGAGGCGTAGTAACCATTAAGAAGGGTAATGCTGGTATAAAGTATTTCAGATGAAGCTGACTGTTGGCCTAACGCTCTGAACGCAATGTTTGTGCTGTATTGTGATCAGTGTAAAAGAGAATATAAATTAGTTATGAAGTAGAAGGTACATCCTTCTTGATTTCAGGGACAGTGGTCTTGATGGTACTGAGCAGCATCTGGTCAGAGATTTGCTGAATCCAGTGTCGGACAGCATACTCCTTGGTCTTTTTAGCTATCAGTGAGGTGTCTCCTGAGCCCAGAGGAGAATTCGAGCAGAGGAGTCCTTTCCTGCCGCCATCACTCAAGATAAGCAGAGTTGGCCAGCTGAGCTCAACATTATGTCCCCTCATCTTGAAATAACTTTATAAAAATACTATTCAGAGGGGAATTTACTTGTCTTAAAATCAGGAACTGTGAACATCTCCAATCCTAATCCCTAAAGACAAACTATTGAAGTCATGATGACAAATACCAACAGAGCTTGAACAAAACAAAACCAGTATTACCTCATTTTACTACTACACAACTGACACACATAGAACATTTGTACTAATATATGTCACTACAATATTCATATTAAATACATTCTGTACATAACTTGTAATTTAAATTGATTGTGATTCCTGGTTCCCTTGTAGTTGAATCAGGACACATATTCATTCATGCCAGTAATGAATACATATTGTTATTCGAAAGTTTATCAGTGACTCTTTTAAGATATCTTTGTAGAGTGTTATATGTATGTGAGTGTCACAGTGTTGTCAAGAGTAGTGGATTAAATTAAATTGTTTATCTGTCTGTTGTTGTGACTTACACTTCACCATAAACATACCCTAGACACATAACGTAGCATCACACTATTCCAGAATAATTCTGACTGAGATATATAGATATGTGGTAGCAAGTAAGGTTATCTATAATACACTACTCTTAATAGATATAGATACCTTCACAGCTGATCTCAGTCAGTACACTAAGTTCCCTTAAGTATTTATTCGAGGATTCCTCAGCAAGAGATAGGTTGGTAAGAAAACGAAGATGGCTGTATACCGCTCCACCTATGTCCCAGTCTTGACATACGAATGCGAGTCATGGGCAATGACTACAACCCATAAAAGCCAGATCCAAACCTCAGAAATGAGGTATCTGAGGAAGGTGGTTGAAGTAACAAGAAGAGACATGGTCCGCAACCAGACGATACGTCAAGGCCTAAAATTCCACCCCCTGCAGACCCAAGTAGAACAGTCCCAACTAAGATGGTTTGGCCATGTCTGCAGAATGGGAGAAGATCGGCTACCACAACAAGCATGGGAAACAAAGAGCCAAGGATCCAGACCCCGAGGACGACCCAGAGTCCGCTGGGAGGACAACATTAGACAATCTTTGAAGGACCGAGGACTAAAATGGAACCAGGCCAGGAGGAAGACAGCCGATAGAATAGTCTGGCGCTCTCTCTTCCAAACCTCTACACCTCACGGTAGAAGGGGAACGACTAAGTAAGTAAGTAAGTAAACGTATCATCTTGGGTGAGAAAGTGGGTGATGGAAATTACATTATAACTGTACATCTGGTAACAAAAATAGCTACGCGTTATTTATTTCACTAGTTCTAACAGCTAGAAAATCACAGTGAATTTAAAATGATAAAACTTAGCACATTAAATAACTTACTTACTTACTTACTTAGTCGTTCCCCTTCTACCATGAGGTGTAGAGGTTTGGAAGAGAGAGCGCCAGACTATCCTATCGGCTGTCTTCCTCCTGGCCTGGTTCCATTCTAGTCCTCGATCCTTCAAAGATTGTCTAATGTTGTCCTCCCAGCGGACTCTGGGTCGTCCTCGGGGTCTGGATCCTTGGCTCTTTGTTTCCCATGCTTGTCGTGGTATCCGATCTTCTCCCATTCTGCAGACATGGCCCAAACCATCTTTAATTGGGACTGTTCTACTTGGGTCTGCAGGGAAAAAGTCTCCCAGCTGCTAATTTCTATTACCACAAATCAGAAATGAAAATCCCCACGAAATGCCATTAACACATCTACCACAATGGTTCTAGACGTGTTTAGACTATCTAAAATTCTGAGCAACAACTGGTAACTGGTTTGGGGAGCCACAGATTATATACATTATTGTCTCTCTGATCTATAGATGACGTTACTTTTCACAGCATAGCAGAAAATCAGGAGACTACGTTTCCCAGATAAAAGGGTTTTCACGGTCGCTCTGTCGGCGCTGCTAATCGACAACAGAGACTTGGAACCGTGTAACGGGTTTCCTTCCGAGATTTTCCCCGTTTTTGAAGATCAAAGATTTGATCAAAGGGTCCCTCGGGAAAATATTTCTGCCCGAGCGTCTCACTTCATAAGGCCGGTGTTATCTCACGTGCGTCTGCCTGATATCCGATGATTTACAGATCAGCTCGCGTGAGAAACTCAGGTAAACATACCAGGTTCGCTCCCTGTTATGACTGGCAGGTCGCGGAAGGTGGTAACTTTCCGTTTGTTTACGTCTCAAAGAAAACAGGCGTGAATTAAATAAGTAAACGCATACAGAAAAATGCTTGACTTTTACTAGCATATCATAGAACGCTAACGGGATTTCAGGGCTGTCAGATACTGTAAGCTATATTTCCATTATACGTCTCTCTCTCTCTCTCTCTCTCTCTCTCTCTCTCTCTCTCTCCGTATCTCTTGTAGTCTTTATTTCTATTCAGTCTTTACATCTCTATGTCCTTTAGTGTCTGTCTTTGTCTACATGCCCATGATGGCAAGTGTACTTCTTGTTTTGATCGTCTAATTCTCTCCTTACCATGTACGCGACCATTCGTTCTCCATGTCATTCGGATGATCTCAAAATTGATGTCATATTTTCCTATATAATCGAGATCCATATATTGTCTAGTTATTCCCCCTTGACCCTTTCCCCCATTTTTAAACAAAGGGGTCGCAGTGGCTAAGAGGTATGGCATCCACTTCGAATTATAAAGGTACCGAGTTCGATTCCAAGTAGATGGAATATAATTTATGGAAATTTTTTTCAGAATCAGTAGTCCTAATAGTGTCATACTGCCTACACCACTCGGTCTTCTGGGTAGTGAAATTGGATGTCTAGCCTTCTCAGATAAAAGCAACAAAAATAGGAGGTCCAGTGTGTTAAATTGCGCACGTTTAAAATTCCTCGCAGTTGGAAATCGTAAAGAGTAGACCACACGGCCGCTGACATGGTAACATTCTAAAATTAGAAAACCTACCCACCACAAAAATATTTATAGAATGTGTGATTCCTATATACACACATTAGGATTCTCGCTGGCGCTACGATGTTCATGCACTGCGCTGAGATCCTCCTTGTGTGATCTAAGGGAGAAGATCGGAGCACTGGTGGAGTTGTCCGTGTGCAATGAAGATAGTCCTTAAAACCAAACCAAACTTGGGATTTCCAGCTCATCAACTCTTCCACGTTAACACCAAATAGACACTTCTAATCCATGCAACCTCTCTTTAATCATCATTTTCCTCACGGAACATGGAACCATCACTATAGCTGATTTCCCCCCCCCCCCCCCCCCCCCCCCCCCTTTTCCCCCCGCAAGACGTCTGCACCAAGCAGTCACATCCTCTTACAGACGTGATTTCTTTCTATTGCAATTTGTATTACATGAACCGTTGCTAGCCTCATGTATCCTATACATAAAATCCCAGCTTTTTCTGTCAGTACGTAACGCTAAGGGATGCAACTTTGGTTAAAAGTTAGACATTAATTGTATTGTTTCCCTTATATGTACTTTCCCGAAAATAGTAACACTTACCAAAGACGAATGCGCAAATGACGGTGTGCACAAAAATATATTTCTAGAATGTGTGATCCTGTATACACACATTGGGATCCTCGCTGCTGCTACGTAGTTCGTGTACTGTGGTGATGCACAGTGGTTTTTAAAAAATACTTTTGAATAAGTAAAATTGCCGTTAGGTATTGGTGCTTTTGAATTTAATTCCCGTCTTATGACGGGCTTTTACACTAGTTACATCATATTAGTCTCTTTGTACGACATACCTGAGGGGGTACTAGTCCTCCTGATCTTCATTTGTCTCTTCAGAGACCCCCGGGAACTATCTGGGGATATGTTAAGGATAGATTTTGGATCCAGATAAAATAGTGTGGCATGTTACTACACGCTAGCACATTTCCATTTTTATGTGAGGAATTGTGTTCGCCTGTAGTCAAACTACTGTTTGCACGAAGCGTTCACCGGTGGTGAGCGAGGCGTTCACCCATAGTGAGCGACGGTCAACTAGTGACGGTTTTGTCACATGTCGTGGGGTTCAGTGTGTTAATTAATTGGCCTTCCGTCTTTGTGTTTGCGTCCGAGAGAGATGTAATTTTTCGAGCTCCGGGATAAATGGAGAGTGATATATAAATATAAATTGTGGCATTATTGATTTTCGGAGGCCGCCACGTTATGTGCAAGATGGTTCATGAACTTATCTAGAAGTTCATACTATAATTTACTACAAGTAACTTTGAGATATGAGGCAACTAATCTTTTGTTTGGCCTGATTGCTTCTGCCGCATTACTTTGGTTTTCGTGGATTGCCCGAACCTTTAGTACAACGGCCAAGATTGAGTGGAGATGAGAGGAGTGTATTATTATTATATTATTGCCACTTAACGATGCCTAACGTTTGAAACTTATTGACGGACCAGGGATAATTTACTACGCTTATCTATTGCCATGTACTTTTGATATTTTGATGGACGTTATTGTGAAGTGACTTTATTTATTAAATGTCAACCATGTTTCCCGTGGACCTGTTCACCTACCGGCTTTTGTTATGTATACAGATCATAATGTCCTGAAAGAACACCTGCTATCATTCGCGTATCCATGCATGATCCTCTAATTTATCCCAACGTAACAGGCAGTCTCTTTTTAATTTAAACCAAAAGAAAAATGTTTTAGTACACTACATTTTGTAAAAAGCCTAGAAGATTTAACTCCTGTAATCATGCGCGAAGGAAGAAACAGTGAGTACTTACCATGACTGTCTTCATTGCCTCCCACAAAATCCGATGTCATAAACTGCTGCGTCAGCAGAGTCTTCCCACAACCAGCCCCACCCATGATGATGACACGGTAATATGTGGGAATAACTTGGGGTTCTGGAAGGAAAGTGTTATTGTTTGTCAGGTTGGGCTGTTGGTGGTGGTGATGTTTCTGCTGCTGTCTGGCATCGGTTATCGCATTACCAGCAGACATGAGACTGTGTGTACTCTTCTTTTTGAAGGAGTCGCCTCTGTTGACCACGAGTCCTTTTGATGTTGTCTTAAACGATCTGACTCGTCTCAACCTGTTGTCCTTGACGTCATCTGAAGTGGGGACTTGTAGGAAGCTCTCAGCTACGCTGGGCATTGAGCTTCGTCGAGGGCCCATGGATGAAGTGTCCTCGTTCTGTTCAGGGTTGTTTTGTGCCGAACTGTCATATGATGACATGACCACGCTGCTGGTATTGCTCCCTTCTCTACTGCTAGTCAAACAACGTCGGGCTGGGGAGCATCGAGACGAGTCCGTTGATGGTGGTCGATCCCTAGATGACCCAGTTCTTGAACCAGGTGAGGATCCCGGAATAAGATTGATGGCAGGAGTAAGAGAGCGGGGGGTATCCTGGGATTTGCCAGATTCCATGCTATTCTCTGAATCATTGCTGTTCATCCTAGATAGACGAACCGCGAGATGTTGATTTCGTGAACTTCGATTTAACCCACCAACTGTTGCTGCTGGTGCTGCTTCAGTAACTTCTAAGGTCATATCCTGATCTTCACTGTTGTCATAGACACCGCCTGAGTCGTCAAGAAACTCGCGAGGAATGCCGATCTCCAGCGTGCTGCCGTTATGGGTTCCACGATAAACTGAACTACACAAGTGTATGTTGATAACACTTTTTTCGTGTCAATGTGAAGACAAAGATGTTGTAGAGACAACCACAATGCTTGATATCAGTGTCAGCAATTAATAATTCTCTTCAGCTGCAAGATGCTATATCTCGTTTATCAGACCGTACAGCAATTTCCTGCACCATGTGTAAGAAGTTATGTTTGTCCTATCAAGATAATGTGTCATGCACCGCTTTGAATAAGCCACATTCATTGGATACTCGAAGTCGATGTTCGAGAAGGAAGCACGCGTGCTTGAGATGTTTATCGCAAACACCGACATACAGATTAAGAGACGGAAAGCTTATATTTGTATTTCAATATTTCACTTCATACAGTCTACCTGTGTTCCTCACCTCTTTTCTCTATATTTAGGTGTGTGAGAAATGTTGATCTTTCAATTTAGACATTTTTTTTAACTATCTGAACTGAGGCAAAAAACGTTACCGTATGGTAAATAAAATACGCAGAACCGTTTGGTAAACAGAAGACGCAGTAATATTTGGTAAAAAGAAGACGTAGTATTATTTGGTAAACAGAAAACGTAGTACCATTTAGGGCACCGAAGGTACAGTACCGTCTGAAGAACAGAAAAGGCATTACCGTTTGTTAAACAGAAGTCACATTACTAATTAGTATACTGTCACAAAATATGTTCGTTCTTCTTTTATTCTGGTCTTTTCTCTCCTCTCCAGCAGTATTATCTACCACTCCTCTTACCTACTACTTTATCCCAACATTTATTGTTTACGCTTTCATAGTTCAAAGTTTTCTTGTCACATCTTGTTCTAAATTGTCATTCCCTAAATTTTACCTGAGCGCGTGACCTAATTTTGAAATAACATTGACTTTGTTTGTGCCAAGCGAAGTTGCCAAAATTGACTATGGATAGACGTTATTTGGAGATAAGGCGGCAGGTAGTAATTATGCAGATTCCAAAATCACGGTCGATGACAATCTTGGTAAAGGATAAAACACGGTTGATGATAATTTTGGAGAAGATTATCAGTAATAGATCTATGAAGTAGTGAGTTTGAAACATGATTAATACCCACGGAAGGTAATGTGGTAATAGAGTTTTAAAACAACTTCTTTTGTTGTCATGTAGAATATTCTACACGAGGGTGTCGCAGAATTGTATCGTTCTTTTTTGTATTCTCTCTCTCTCTCTCTCTCTCTCTCTCTCTCTCACTCACTCACTCACTCTCTTTCTCCCATTCTCTAACTATTTCTCGTTTTCGGAGCCCAGAAATCCGTATTACGGTAACTGCTTACATTTTTAAATTTCGATTCGTGTCAAGTCAAGGCGTAATTGATCATCCCGAAAGATTAATTGAATCACTAAACGTGATAATAACCAGATTTACTCCAGGTAAGACGAACCTGAAATACTGGTTTAGTTGCATAACCACGTCTGTATTGGCGGGTAAACGGATTTGTATCGCTCCAGCGTTAAGGCAAGCGATGATAAGCTATGAAATCAGACCTCAGAAATTACCTGTGATAATAAGTACAGATAACCTCAATCTTGGGAGACATTTAAAGAAGTGGGTTAAAAGTGTGATAATAGTAAACAAGACCGATAATTGACGGAAATAACAACTCCTTATATGGAATGTGTCTGCTTGAATTACACAAACGTAAGAGTCACGCTGAAATTTCAATGAGGAGAGTGCTCATAATACGCACTTTTCAATGCTATTGGCTGGCATTTGGGATGCGAATATATATTCATTCTCATTGGAAGTTTTGTCGGAAACTACACGCAGAAGCTTGGGCCAAAAGCTGCGATATAACGTAGCACATTTTAGACATACGACACTGCATTCCAGAACCGCCAGAGTAGACAGCACGGACTAAAGCCAGGAAATAATAGAGATAAAGATTCTGACCTTATAGACCGGACGTATTGAGCACCTTCGAACACCCCAGAAAAGAAATTCTACATGTTAATACTGAAACCGGACTACTACAGGACCTACTTACAAGTCATAGAGGGATTCTAAAAAGAAATAATACACCAGACATGTGTTCGAGGCATCTGCATCAAGTTACCAAGACTATTCAACTGAGCAAGAAGTCTAGAGTTCTCAAAAGTTATTGGGGTGAGTTGTAACATATATTTTATACTTTGAATTTGACATGTTTTAAATTGCTGATGGTTATACAGGTCCTTACGAGGCTGGCAATCTCAGCATGTGAAAATGATTTATTCATGAACCACCACAGCAAAGCACTGGTGACTGCTTTATGCTAGTTCTCACAGGGAACCAAAAGCAAAGGTAACACCAGACTCCAAGTGGAGTAGGGAGTGGATGATGATGACATCATATGTACATATTTACTATCATTTGTAATAAGTTGTATGCATACTTGAACTTGTTCACTCAGGCACAAACCATTGCACTTACCGCTTTTCAGTCGCAATTTTTCCATTAACTTAACTCAAAGAACGGTGATTTTTCATCATATTTCCTGAGTTGTATGATGCACGCTCAAGGAGATTAAAGATTCAGAGAAAAAATAATCGGTGAACGGAACAGCGGGAAAAGCGCCTGAGTAATATTTAAAAAAACAAAGACTTAGCAGAGGTATTTGTTCTTTTATTGCCTCTAACGACTGTGGGACGTATCAAAGAGACCATTTGAGGTACTACTCGACAATACCAATTGAACTACTATTCTGTGGTTCAAAGCTTGCGATCGACACTTGAAACCTACGTTCCTCGGGTTGTGAAGATACCTGCCTTGACCAGTAGAGGTTACCTCTTGAACTAATCTGGAGACGTGCCGTTGCCACGGAGACGAATTGACTGAAACAGCAGCATTAGCACTTCAACGTTTCTGCAGCTTAGTTTCATTTCTAGCAGACCAAATACAACAGAACTATATCTACGTTTCACAATTAAACCTCCTAAAACCGACATATTTTCCATGAAGACACTTACCTTTTCATTAATCACTAGCTCTTATTTATTTGTATTTGTTTAAGAGTAGTTTATCATTAAATTTGTATATGTTGTTTTACAAATTCATAGTTGATTTAGTTATTACAGAGAGAAGTGCACAAGCATGAATCAGTATCTTTAATAGATATCTATATAGAGCTAATAAGAACAATTTTACTGTTAATTCAGTTGGGAGCTAATAATAAATTACAGAATAATCCTTCACAAAAGGCGGCGGGGAACAAAAAAGTTAAATTTGCTAAGACTTACTCAGCATTGTTCTTGATTTCTGAATATCTTGTGAAGACTCCCTAGAGGTAGAAGCATCATCCTCCTTCTATCTGCATCTCTAACAAGATCAATCTTGTGCGAAGGTAGATACCTTTGAAGATCCACGATCGATACTCTAGGTTATGGCCATTGTTGGACCATCACTGCAGGGAAAGGGGAGCCAACCCGTGACAAAGACCCCCTACCCATTTCATCCGCCTTGATGATTATTGGTTTGGCCTTTGAGATGCTAAGATAGGCTGCTTTTTATTAGACGTCTCGTTCACGAAGCAAAATGGGTGGGTAAGCGATAATATTCGTTATAACCTAGCCCCTTGTAAGCCTACTTCACTGATTTCAAATTTCTTTAAAGAGAAATTATAGACAGCCAGGAACACAGAATATCAGGACCCAAATATTGGACAGGGTAGAGAACCGGGCGTGAATTCTATAATTAGAAGAGAGTAGCCCCTGAGAAATCATTTTGTGCCTTAAGGTTCTACGATCCTAGTTCAGTTGGTTTAAGATAGACACGTAATTCATCTAAATAGAGGGCATCTTCAATCAGTTGCCCAAAAATATTCAGACATTATCAGTGCAAAATGTGTCGTGAAAAATTCCCCAGAAAAACTCGAGTTTGTGGTACAAGTTGCCAGCAGTCCACGCTAGACACCAGCATCCGACGGGTCTTCAAGATGCTTGACTGGGCAACCTAAGCAGTTACTTCGGCCTTGTTGCAAGAGACGTGCTACTGCTATAATATTTGACTATTGACAAGAAGTACAGTCCGAAGCACCCGTGGGAACCAACAGCGGCTGAAGTAGACACCAACCAACCGACCCTCACCGGAAGGAAGTACCAAAACACATCAACCAAGGGATATTTCAAAACGTTTCAATAAGTCCACCACAGTTTAAATCTATTTTTTTATATCTTTTTTTTTATTAGCAACTTTATTTTTTTTGTTTTAAATATTATTAAACTCAGAAGTGATTATTAAACCTGTTTATTTATAACCTTAAAGTTATAGTTGGATTAATCACTATTGAGTGAATTTCATGTTTTATATATGACTCATATTGTGTTAAATACAGAACCATACAGAACAATAAAAATAATAGTTGCTGAATCACCTTGATGAAGATACAGCACAGTTTAATACAGAGAAGATAAAGCACAGTTTAATACAGTGTCACAGAATGGATTGGGGCGACCCCTTCTTTTTCCTAATCTCTGTTTTACTACGGCAGTAATCGATTCATTTGTGGTACGGATTTTATTTCGTGCTTTCAATTGTCGCACTTTCTTTCTTTCTCTGCTAAGTAGCAGATATTTGACATTGTCAAATCATTTTTAAACTCCTTTTAAGTGACAATAATCACATTTTGCTTGATGCGGCACAGATTTGCTGAGATTAGAGCGGGTGATAACCAAGGTGGGTTTGCTCAGTTTCACATGATTCTGTTTTCTCAAGCTGGGCCGAGTGATAAAATTACTCGCCCGTAGTCGGTTTTGGTTTCCTCAGGCAACAGATAACAAGATTACCCGTCTGTGTGACACGTTTGGGATGGACACGTTTGATATAATCATTTCCTGTTCACGACATTACTTTGTAAGAAAGTAATAAGTGTTACATCTGACACACGTTGTCGTATGAGTTTAACGACATTTTTGTGAGTTCGTACACAGGGCAATCCGATGTTTACAGCCCATTTTCAGAAAAGTAATGTTTGAAATTTTGCACTAGATGAGTCTTCCAAATATTCAAATCAGATTGGCTGATCATTTGAGTTCCATAACAAACAGAGCGGGATAGGACAGTGAATATAACCTGACGCTTCAGTCAGTCTAGTTCACTTTGAGATTCAGGCTGCCAAAGACACCAGACTTGCCAGTAGTTAGAATTCAGAATTTCCCTTTTATCAGACCGGACACCTTCTATTGAAGTATTCATCAGTCAGCCCAGGAAATCTCTAGCATTTTAAATAAGGAAAACCGGAATATATGAGGAAACTGAAACACACGGAGTCAGAGAAAGGATTATCTTATTAAAGGAATGACACCCCAGGCGCGTGTAAGAGGCTGATTCAAGTCTCTTTTATCCATCTGTGCAAAAAGGTCTGTGAGCCAGGATTGGCTTATTGGTGGTACCAGCAGAAAGTACTATCTCTGGAACCAAGTGAAGGTAGAAGTGGACTGACGTTGTGCGAGACGCCATCATAAGAGGGTCTTATAGACAGACGCAGACAGGTCATTACTCCTTGACGTTCTGGGAACGTGTGGCGCCTCTAACCTTGACCAGCGACGAGCGTGAGCAGTGTAACAAGAACCAACCCATCAGAAGGAGCAGAACCGTCATTGGCAGCTAAGTTCAATCTAAATGCTGCCACTTGAACTTCTCTTTTTTACAATTTACACCCCATCACAACTGTGATGATAACTTTTTCTTGATCCATAACTATTCACACTTTTTAACTGTTAAACCTAAAGTGATTATTAAATTTTGTTATTTGTAATTATGCACATTAAACTTGGATTTAATCATTTCTAAATGTATTGCATGTTTGTCTCAGTCAATGTACTAAACACACTCTAAACTGAGCTATACCAGAATAATACGAATTCCCCTGAGTTAATCAGAGGTGGGGGCTTAAACGAGCTAACGTAAAACATTGCTTAATCCTTCACAATAGTTGTCTGCAGATTCTAGAATTAACGTGCTCAGCCAAAAGCAGCATTGTTTTCGCTTATCTGAATATCTTGTGAATACTTCTTTATGATAGAAGTGTCACTAACCTTCTATCTACATATCTACCAAGAGTAATCTTGTGCGAAGGTAGACACCTTTAAAGCCCATATTACATACTCTTGAGTTTCGGCCGCTGTTGGACCACTACTGCAAAACAGGGGAGGAAATACCATCACAACTGGGCGACTCGCTGCGGAATCGATTATCGGACCTGTCTAGGTAATTCCCCTAGACGACTGACATAAATTTCAGATTTACTAAAAGAATAATGTCAAGCGTATGTTTCATTGTAAGACTGATCATACGCTGCGTTCATAAATAACAGTAAACGTAACCGTATAAAGAATAATTGAATAATCAGAAAGAATCAAATTTCTTGTAAATAAAGTTAAAGTTAAAGAAATAAGAAGTTCACTTGGTGTGGCAAATTCAGTGTTGTAATTTTGAGTGTACTAGTTAAGTAACTGTTGTAATTTTGTGTAGCTTTGTAAACATACTTTTTGCTCAGAATGGCAGAGTCACAAAACCTCCATGCATTTTACCTTAATCTAGGCCGCGAACTAGGGTTTTCAGCTAAAGAACTTTCTGACTTTGTGCTTACTTCGGTGAGAGAACAGAAAGAGAAAGATAAAGAGGAAAAAGATAGGATGGAGGCAGAGAAAGCCGCACTCCGCGAGGAGAAAGCGGCTTAAAGGGATGAGAGAAGGATTGCCAGAGAGCACGAACAAGCCAAAGCAGAACATGTAGCGGCGGAAAGAGAAAAGGAAAGGGGATTCCAAGAAAAGAAGGAACAGGCCGAAAGGGCATTCGCTAAGGAAAAGGAACAGACCAAAAGAGCGCAAAAGGAACAGGAGAGGACATTCGCAAAGGAACAGGCCGACAGAGCCAACGCCATTAGATTGAAGGAATTGGAGATCGAAGGAAGAAGAGTCGATTCTGGTTCGAACAATGGCGTGTCTGGCAGTTCTCAAGGTAGCGCTGGGGGGAACATTTCTCATGCAGTGGCGCCTTGATGTTCTGGGAACGTGCGCGCCTCTAACCTTGACCAGCGACGAGCGTGAGCAGTGTAACAAGAACCAACCCATCAGAAGGAGCAGAACCGTCATTGGCAGCTAAGTTCAATCTCTATGCTGCCACTTGAACTTCTCTTTTTTACAATTTACACCCCATCACAACCGTGATGATAACTTTTTCTTGATCCATAACTATTCAAATTTTGTAACTGTTAAACCTAAACAAATTTAACTTCGATTTCAACATTTCTAAATGTACTGCATGTTTGTCTCAGTCAATATACTAAACACACTCTAAACTGAGCTTTACCAGAATAATAAGACTTCCCCTGAGTTAATCAGAGGTGGGAGCTTAAACAGCTAACAAAAACCATTGCTTAATTCTTCACAAACGTTGGCGCAGATTCTAGAATTAAAAGTGCTCAGCCAAATGCAGCATTGTTTTCGCTTATCAGAATATTATGTGAACACTCCTTTGTTATAGAAGTGTCATTAACCTTCTATCTACATATCTGCCAAGAGTAATCTTTTGCGAAGGTAGACACCTTTGAAGCCCATATTAGATACTCTTGGGTTTTGGCCGCTGTTGGACCACTACTGCAAAGCAGGGGCGGCAGAACTGTCACATACAGAGAAGATACAGCACAGTTTAATACAGAGAAGATGCAGCATAGTTTAGTACAGAGAAGATACAGCACAGTTTAATACAAAGAAGATACAGCACAGTTTAATACAGAAGATAAAGCACAGTTTAGTACAGAGAAGATGCAGAACAGCTTAGTGCACAGAAGATACAGTACAGTTTAGTGGACAGAAGATACAGCACAGTTCAATACAGAGAAAATACAGTACAGTTTAGTACAGAGAAAATGCAACACTGTTTAATACAAAGAAGATACAGCAAGCACAGTTTAATACAGAGAAGATACAGCACAGTTTAGTACAGAGAAGATACAGCACAGTTTAGTATAGAGAAGATACAGCACAGTTTAGTACAGAGAAGATACAGCCCAGTTTAGTACAGAGAATAAACAGCACAGTTTAGTATAGAGAAGATACAGCACAGTTTAGTACAGAGAAGATACAGCATAGTTTAGTACATAGAAGATGCAGCACTGTTTAGTACAGAGAAGATACAGTACAGTTTAATACAAAGAAGATACAGCACAGTTTAATACACAGAAGATACAGTACAGTTTAGTACACAGAAGATACAATACAGTTTAGTACACATAAGATGCTGTTCACTTTAGTACACAGAAGACCTAGTACAGTTTAGTATACTTTGTACCGACGGTACTGTCTGGTTACCAGAGGATACGTGAGCAGGATTTTCTTCAAGCTGGAAAAATGATATCATCGCGCGCTAGGGTAAACACTTCGTGACGTAGTATGAAATCTGGTTCAGAAGTGAGCTGTTTTGTTTTGTTTTTGTAAATTTTAGAACACCGACCTAATGTAAACATTTCTAGCCAGTATTTTCTCGGTAACTATAGTGATGAAGAGCGCCCAACTGGCAGAGTGGTTAGAACGCTGGTCTCTTGAGGCACAGGTACCGGGTTCGATTCACGGTATCGATACGCACCAGTCTACCCAGTTGCAAATGGTTATCTGACTTCGCTCATAAAGCTGGAACTAGTATATCGGAGAACATTTCACTCCCCTAACAGTATACACGGGTCGGGGAGGGGAAGAGGGAAGATTTATTGAAAGAAGGGATTTCACCTTTCGGAAACAGAAAATGTTAGCAAAGGTTGAAAGACAACAAACAGGTAAATCTACCTTTGAAAATGCCGTCCCACAGAAGGAACAGAAATTTTAATGGCTTGAGAATTGGATAAGATGCAGGTGCTGCAACATGGAAAACGTGGGATAATGGGTGGCCGGGTTAGCAGTATACAAGCAACGAGAGACATAAGTGAAGAGACTCGGAAATTGACGTCAGACTACGGCAGATAACTTTCCCGGATCACAGCGGACAAGAGCCAGCAACGGCACGATGCCCCAATAGATACAATGCGCGACCTCCTCGATAAAATCGTCTTGTCGACAAAGTTTGCGAAAATAACCAGCAATACGTGCCATTCGGGCAAGCTTCTATTAACTTGTATCTCGTTTCCCACGACCTCTGGTGCTTTTTGGTTACTTCTGTTTCTGTATTATGTGGCCCATTTCAGAAATATTTCTCCTGTTGCTTTTGATTTAACTTTCTTTTCCTTTATTTCTGTGCTGGCCATAATAATGCCTGAAGGTTTTATTTGTCTTCCTCTTCTTAATGTGAATTTTACATCGACTCACATCACATTCGTTTTCTATGATACACGTACCCAAGGTCTGGTGCGAGTGAGAAGTGGCCACATGTCAATAGCGCAGATCAAATATATCACCACATCTCCCCCAGCCTATCACATTTCATTTCATTTCCTAATTGTAATCAGATCTTTTAAACGCTTCTGTCATCATCACCATCGTCATCATAATCAACATTATAATCATCATCATTATCACCATCATCATCGTAATCATTATCATCATCATAACCACCACCATCATCATCGTAATCAACATTATAATCATCATCATTATCACCATCATCATGTGGTCACTATCATCATCACAATCAACATTATAAGCATCATCATTATCACATCATCATGGTAATCACTATCATCATCATAACCACCACTATCATCATCGTAATCAACATTATAATCATCCTCATTATCACCATCATCATCGTAATCACTATCATCATCATAATCAACATTATAATCAGCATCATTATCACCATCATCAACATAATCAACATTATAATCATCATCACTATCACCATCATCATCGTAATCACTATCATCATCATAACCACCACCATCATCACCATAATCAACATTATAATCATCATCATTATCACTGTCGTAGATTTTTGATAGGGGAATTAAGACTTGGGTTGGTCCCTTCTGAATAGATTAGAATAAGTGATAGCCACAGTGAGAGATAATAATAGAAATAGATTTCCACGAGTGAGATGGTAGAAATTAATAGAGGCTGTCCCTGAAATTGAGAATCTTCTCTCTTTCAGCCTATCTTCTACAACAGATCTAAAGGAGTCAGACAGTCTATTATATATATATATATATATATACATATATATATATATATATATATATATATATATATATATATATATATATATATATATATATATATATACAGTAGAACTCCATTTATCCGAACCCCAATTATCCGAACACCCAATTATCCGAACACTTTTTCCAGGAAAAAAAAAAATCAGGCGCCACCAGTCACGTTAGACTACATTTCTGAATATTTTGATGCGGCAAGCTTCAAATGTGTGCGAACAACTTGTAGAGGATGGGATAGGCTAATGGTCGGTCGCTTACGTACAGGAAGGCAGTTAGATCATAAAGTCAGTTAATATCTGGTTTACCAATCCAGTGTACGTGTGCGTTCTAGGCAGAACACTGGCTAAACAGACAGTTCAACTTAAAATAATTGTGTCTGTTACTACAGCAGAATAATTTTTGTGTACAAGTATTTCTCTGTGCGATATGGCATCTTCCAGTAGGCCTAAAGCATATAAAAGGAACCGCAATGTTTTGTCAATTGAAACGAAAACAGAAATTATCAAGAGACTAGGAAAAGGTGAAACTGTGTCTTCACTTGCCAGGATTTTCAATGTTGGGAAAGCTACCGTCTCTGACATCAAAAGTAACAAGAATAAAATTATGAGTTTTGCGTCGAAATTGGATAGTGAAAATGGGTCGAAGAAACGTAAAACCATGAGAAATGCGAAAGATTTGAAATTGGAAGAGGCTTTGTATATATGGTTTGTGCAAAGGGGAACCTATCTCTGGCTCTCTGTTGTATGAAAAGGCACTTCAGTTCAACAATCAACTTGACGGTCCTCCTGACCTCAAGGCTAGCCAGGGATGGTTAAAAAACTTTAAATCTCGTCATGGCATACGAGAATTGGAGATTCAAGGGGAATCTTTATCTAGCGATGCAACTACCGCTGAAAATTTTAAAGAAACATTCTTGGCTTTTTTGGAAGAAGTAGATTATTCACTCGATGATGTGTATAATGCCGATGAGACTGGCTTATACTGGAAATCATTGCCTCAAAAATCCCTTGCATCTCAGCGCGAAGCAGCTGCCCCTTGGTTTAAAAAGTGCAAAGAGAGAGTAACAATTTTGGTAGCCGCGAATTGCAGTGGAAGTCATCGTTTACCGATGCTAATGATCGGCAAAGCCAAAAAAAAAAACCACGTTGTTTAAAGAATGTGACATGTCTCCCATTGTGCTACAAAGCACAGATGAGTGCTTGGATGAATAGTGAAATATTTCTTGATTGGTATACAAATCAGTTCATCCCAAATGTGAAGAGGTTGAAAGAACAAGAAAAGAAAACTGGAAAAGTAATTCTTCTACTGGATAATGCACCATCTCATCCAGAGACGGATACATTGAATGCAGTTGATGAAAATTTTAAAGTAATTTTTCTGCCTCCCAATGTAACAGCACTGATTCAACCAATGGATCAGGGTGTTGTAGCAAAGCTTAAAAAGATGTACAAGAAGGGAGTCCTGCGTCGTTTATTGTTGGCTGAAGATGAAGAAAGTGTGGTGGCGTTTTCCAAAAAGCTTAATCTCAAAGACTGCTGCTATATGTCAGCTGATGCTTGGACCACCCTGTCACAAGATAATCTCAACAAGGCTTGGAATAGATTGCTTGGGAAAAAAGGAGGCAATATAACTACTGCAGTGGACACAAATGATGATTGTATAAATGAAGTTGTGGAACTGTTTCAAGCAATGCCCGGATTTTCGGACTGTGACAAAGATGATGCACACTTGTGGCTAGAAGATGATAATGATTCTGGTTTTCAGTTTTTGAATGACGAAGAAATTTTGTCTTTTGTGCAAGAAGAAAACCAAATACATGTAGTGACCGATGATGAAGGCTCCTCAGAAGTACATGATGTACTTGTAAATTATGAAGAAAACCCAAAACGTCGACCAAGTCCTGAAGAGGCCTTTATAGCACTAGAAACAGCGATGGCTTGGTACGAGCAAGAAGATGACAGCTGTCCTACACAGCTTCTGCTGTTGAAGAGAATGCGGGACTTAGCAGCCAAAAGGAGACTATGCAGTTTGGTGCAAAAGAGAATTCCTCATTATTTTAAATAGTGGGTTACATCTGTGCAAGTACATGTATACGTAAGTTTTGCCTGGTTTTGAATCGTTTGTAATGTTATTTTGAAAATATTTCTTTAAAAAAAAATAAAAATAATACTGTACAAGTAGTACATGCACTGCAGTGTAATGAAAGATTTTGGTGATACAGTGATCTAATACAGTGTGGGTATTATTGTTACAGTACAAGTAAATATGTTTTATAGTGTATTTTCCTTGTGATGGTTAATTAATTTTAGAAATATGTGTACATGTATTCGATACATTATGTAATCCAATTATCCGAACATTTGATTATCCGAACGATGCTCGGTCCCATGGGGTTCGGATAAATGGAGTTCTACTGTATATATATATATATATATATATATATTATATATATATATATATATATATATATATATACCACTCACGTGCACACACCCACAAGTGACGACAGTTAGACCCACAGACGTGGAAAAACTATAACAATGATTATATAGATATTTTGGAACGAGCTTACCGACACGCTGATTAAGTTTAAGTGAATTTTAATTATCATCATAAAATTCGATCACAACACATAAAAATTACATCAAGCATATACAAATAGTCATAAAGTCAATGAATTGCTACAAGAATGATAGACCCATTGGTATGATCTTTTCCCTCGATGTATAGCCCACACTCCTGTTAGAAGAAAAGTGATAGCCCCAAAGAGTCACGGATACATATGCTTTAGTCTAAGATTTCCCTTTAAATGTATGAACAGACTTTGATACTCTAATTTATCCTAAGGAAAATATTGTTAGCAACAAAAACCTTGCATAAAGAAATTTAAGACAGCAAAATGGGTGCCAAAATACAACAATAACGGAATCACTCAGTCCTGCATTCCCTCTATTCAGTCAGCCGTGATCAATAGCTTGCATTCGTACTTACAGCTTTGGTAGCAACTTCTGGAAAAACAATTTTTAGGACATGCACGTACAGAATCTCCAGGGTTAGTCATTGGCCAAGGGAACCCCAGCCCCGCAACGACAGGTTGAATCCACTACTTCAGTGAACGTTTCCTTGGTTATTCTTATTTTAGGATATCTGGTTCGGTCACATTAAAATTGTCCAGGCACTAACGTTAACAGCGAGCAAAGTGTCAATAGCTTAGATTTCTAGTAACTAGGAATGTCAAGTCGGTGCATTCTCTCAGTATAGGACTTTATTTGGTCACACCACAACTAGTCAGAACTCCGTCGGAATGTTACTGATAGTAATATTTTACTTGCCACAAGGGCTGAAATGTACTTCAGGTTTTTCTCAGGAAGAATTAAATCTGACTCGATGGACCCGTTACTTCTTTTAATCTTAAAGTTCATATAATGGGTACTCTGTCGTTCTGGATGCCAACGCAATGCCAGACAGGTTTTACTTTATACACCTAAGTCTTTAAGAAAAAAAAATGTTCTTGTTCTTCACAGATATTTATCAGTTCTAAACCCGTTGGTAAAGTTGGGCTACCCCAGTTTCACTGAATAAAGAAAAACAAATACTTATACATACTATTTACTTCGGTGATACCTTACATTATAAACTGCAAGCGGAGAGCTTGACTTATCGTTTAAAATTCCCGTGAAATAAGTTATATTCATAAAATCAGTCATCATGAATTAGAAATACATACGTATTTCGTCAATACTCAATAATCAATCAGTGCAGTTATAAATTAGTTTTAAAATATTCTCGACTAATTACTAGCAATTAAATTAAATTTATTTATAGCTGCATGAGTTTAAGCTAGAAATTATAATTTATTCTGCTTTCCACTGAAACACGTCAACTAGAGAAAATAACAGACTTATAAATTTAATTTCTTCTGCACAGACATCTAACTAGTAAAATGAAATAAGCGATTATCACTGAATCACTCAACACTACTAGATATATAATATATTTACCTCCAGACAGAACTACAGGCGATCGCACAAACTTAGAATTTATTCCCTCATATAGTTAGTCTAGAAGCTCGGCAAAATGTCGAGTCAAACTAAGAACTTCGCTATGCAAGCTTATTTCCTTAGCACGAGCAACCTGTCTACTGCAAAATTTGGAGAACTGAATGAATAGTCTAAGCTACTCGGGTAGATATATGAAAACGGACAAAGGATCCCACGCTATTACGAAAACCCAAAATAGCGCCGGTCTCCCCCCTCTCTCTCTCTCTCTCTCTCTCTCTCTCTTAACACTTCCCATTAACTTACACGCTGGCCATAACTGCCAACAGTGCGTCTTCACACCAACTACGACGTGTCTCATTTCTGAACTATGCAGATTGGCGCCTTCCACACCTCCCGCCGAGAAACTAGCCGAAGAAAAATTCGTGTCAGATGAAAATGTAGACAAATGTCTGCTCTCTAAAAAGTCAGAATGGGAAAAGTAATATTTTGTCGCAAACGAACGAATGCGAAAAACAGGATAAAGGATAAAAGAGCGATAATAAAGTAGAGGACAAGGGTAGAAAAAGAAAGAATATAGAAAATTTATTAATCATAAATCTCTCTGCGACAATCACCATCATCATCGTAATCACTATCATCATGATAACCACCACCATCATCATCGTAATCACTATCATCATCATAACCACCACCACCACCAGCATCATCAACCTTCATCTCCCCAAAGAAGCACAGGCCTTCAACAAACTTAAGGCACTCTCCCTCCAACAGACGTGCTAGGTCTTAGCTGCCTTTATGGAAGTACCCAGTTTTTAACTTTTGTATTTATTTAAATTCTTATGTGTCCTATCTAGCCGTCACTTTCTTTCCTTTCCCTGACGACGGCCTTGTGGCCGCAACGTCGGCTATTTTCTTTGTGTTTTTTCCTCGTAAGACAAAGCACCTTTTTTCGATTTTTTTTTTTCATACACATCTAACAAACTTATAGCAAGTCTTCCTGTCACGTGCCAATGGCTCAAGGTCTTTCTGTGTCTTCCTCACTATTTTCATGTTTGCCTCTATCCATACTTGTCTCCAGTTGTCTTCTCTGGGTGTACCTCTGCTTCTATTACTCTGGGGATTCCAGAACAAGGACTGCCAGGTAACGCTATCAGTAGATTTCCTCAGTGTGTGTCCTATCAATCTCCATCGTCGTCTTCTTATGTCTTGTTTCACTAGTACATGTCTGGTTCTTGTCTGAAGTTCTACATTGGTGACCTTGTAAAATTTCAAACCATCCTGTCTTCGCAAGCGCCCATTTATGAAAGTCTGTAACCTTTTGGTTGTTGTTTATGTTCTTCTCCATGTTTCGCAACCATACAATAGAATTTACTAGACATTTGAGTTGAAGACAGTTATAATTGTGTTGGACTTGATTTCCACATATTTCCCAACGTAATGAATGCTCTCTTGACTTTCGAGTCCTTATTTTGATAAAGCTGTCTGTCTCTCCAACTCTGTCTATATTGCTGCCGAAATATTTGTATTATTATTCCAAATCTTGTAGGGGTGGCTCTTGAAGTACAATCTTGTAAAACATTGTTGTATTCATAAATATATAAGCTTGTCTATAACATGTAAATCTAAGACAGGACAGACATATTGTACACTAAATGCTGTTTATATGCAGTCATTTTGAATTTCGAAAATTCCTTCTCCCCCCCCCCCCCATTCCCGCCCCTATTTGTGTTTCTACCGCTTGGGACGGAATTTCTGGTTCTCCGCCTTTTTTCCCAAAATTTCTGTGGTCCCTCTATAACATTTCCAAATTTCAACTTTCCACGTTGTTATGGAGTAAACAAAATCGAATTGGCAGACATGCATCATTAGCATTTGATACGCCACCATTTTGAATTTTGCTAAGTGCCCCCCTTCCCACTTTTTTTCCCCCTCCGCCTTGAGATGAGATTCCTGGTTCCCCGACTTCTGTGTACCATTTCAGGGGTCACCTCAATAACATCATTCAATTTCAGCTTTCTAGATTCCTAGGAAGTACGCATAACCCATTTGACAGACATACACCATTAGTCTTTTATATGTAAATTTTACGTCTTCATAGAACTTGAATTTTCTGTACCTTCATCATCATCCCACCCGTGTGCTACCGGGGCCCGAAAGGGGAGCGAAGAATAGTAACACTGTACCCTACCATGCATGTCGTAAAAAGCGACTAAGGAGAGTTGGGCATGGGGCTGGTTACTCCATCCTGTAAAAAAACTTTTTACCAAAAAAAAACTTCAACAAACATGGACAAGTCATCATCATCATTATTATCCTTCAAATACCCAAGGAGGATAGGTCTTCAACAATTGAATGCCAAGTCTTTCTGTCTCAAGTCATCAGTTCAAGGTCTTTCTGTCTCAAGTCATCAGTTCAAGGTCTTTCTGTCTCGAGTCATCAGTTCAAGGTCTTTCCATGTCTTCTTCTTTCCCGTTATGTACGTTTCCATTTCTCTTCTCCGTGAATCTTCAGTCTCCTTCTAAATTTCTTACACTGAGGATTCCAGGACAAGGACTTCCTTGTAAAGTTATCAACAGGTTTTCTCAATTTATTTCCTATCCTTTGCCAGCGTCGTCTTCTCGTGTTTTGTTCCACCACTCGCGTCTGTACTCTTACATAGGTGATGATGTATGGAGGCATATCTGGAGTCATCCTTATATGACCACCAGCTACGCACAATGCTATAATATACATGTGTGGAAGTGAACCTCTGTCTGTAAGGCTAATAACACCCTCATTGACTCTTGAAATCATTCACACGTTTCCATGGAGTCCCCCCCTGTGTACAACTTGTTGAGAACCTAGCCTTGCACGCTAAGCTTAGAGGAGTCGCTTGAGCCCCAGACTCTAGACTTTTACCTGGTTGGCTGCATGCAGAAAGATCTGACTGTGCACCCAAAAATGACAGGGGGAGCTGAGAAGTGGCTTTGTGAAGGATGTGACATTCCCTTGGGAGAGGCCAGAACATTTTTTCGGAATGGCAGAGAAGTCACAGGAAAAGCCAAGATCTACTGTGTAGATAATAGCAAGGAGTCTTCAACTTGGTGTTCTGCCACGGTCCTGTTGTTTCCATGACGACTTCTGGCACGGGACATAAGAGAGAAACTAACTAACACTATCACACTTATCATCATTTCTTCCTTTCATAATTCTTCCTTCAGCCCCACCCCCCCCCCCCCCCCCGCCCCCCATGGGAACATGTGCCAGCAACTAAAACTCGCCACCGATTTCTAATATAGATTGACTTCATTTCCGCCAATAGAGTACAGCCGGTCATATAGCAGGTCGACTGCCATGGGAGTTGAAGGCATGCAGGCGCCGGAGTGGACGAAAATGAAAGTACTGTTTGATTAACAAATGTCCACTTTTCTTGTTTTGTGACACACTTCGCCCAAACCAAACCATGCGATGTTTATCTTTAATAAGAACACACTAAAACAAAATAGTGGCGTATTTTAAACATTCGAATGTTTGTTGTTAAAGTCTTTTTTGTTGTGTAAGCCAAAAACTGCCAAAAACTATCTGCAATTTTAATCACGAATCTTACTTAGTTTACCAGCAGGCATTAAATTAACTTTCGCAGCTAGAAAGGTGGGGGTGAGGCCACATGTCATACCACTCGCCCCGTGAGGCAAATGCTCTAAGCCCGGCACTGCCTATAAGCGTGTCTCGAAATAGACCACTGTAAACATTTTAGCTTAGAACACACAGTAGGTTACAACAGATGGTGGCAGTCTATAAATTTGGGGCATATTATAAAAATAATAACATGTGCACACATCTTATTAGCAAGCAGTTTTAATATGGAAAAAGACAGGAGAGAGCAGATAATGGAGAGTCAAACAATATAGCATTGAAAAAAATCAGCAACAGAGATATAGGAAGCTACGAAAAGTCATAAATGCCCAACGTTGTCTATATAGCGTTAAAAGTAGAATGTCAGTGACTATACACACCCCTGCCCTCCAGTTCTCCCTTTCCTATTGTAATGACAAGTGTCTTCTATGTTAAAGATAACAATCACATTCTGTATCTTTCATTACATCATTTTTTAAATTTTAAATATGTTTTAATTTGTTCCAATCTATTCTGATGCAATCTATATATATTTATATTATATATATATATATATATATATATATATATTTATATATATATATATATATATATATATATATATATCTATCCCTATATATATATATATATATATATATATATATATATATATATATATATGTGTGTGTGTGTGTTAGAGAGAAGATAAACACCTATGCAGGCCACCAAGAACCACTTTTGTCAATAGTGAAACGTCGAAAGCTTGCCTGGTTTGGGCATGTAACTCGTCATGACTCCCTTTCGAAAACGATCCTCCAGGAAACAGTCGAAGGTAAACGGAGAAGAGGAAGGCAAAGAAAATCCTGGGCTGATAACATCACAGAATGGGCAGGACACGGTTTCTCCACACTTGTACGCATTGCTGAGAATAGAGAGCAGTGGAGGACCCTGTCTGCTGATGCTTCCACCATGGCACCCCTACGACCCCTGACGGGTTATGGGTTGAGATGATGAGATGATATATATATATATATATATAAAGTTGTTGTTTTGCTCCATATAAGGTGTTATCTCGGAGGAAGGAGCATTTTCCTATATTCTTAACATTGTTGAGTACTCGGCACTTAGAGGGATGGTGGTCAACAGTATCATAGTAGTAGGTACATAACTGGCATTTTGGGGTGTCTTGTGGTTGGATTCTGTTCAAGTAAGTACATGTTGTGTTCAAAGTCGAAAAATACTTTGGAGTGTCTTGTGGTTGGATTCTGTTCAAGTAAGTATATGTTGTGTTCACAGTCGAAAAATACTTTGGAGTGTCTTGTGGTTGGATTCTGTTCATGTAAGTATATGTTGTGTTCACAGTCGAAAAATACTTTGGAGTGTCTTGTGGTTGGATTCTGTTCAAGTAAGTATATGTTGTGTTCACAGTCGAAAAATACTTTGGAGTGTCTTGTGGTTGGATTCTGTTCAAGTAAGTATATGTTGTGTTCACAGTCGAAAAATACTTTGGAGTGTCTTGTGGTTGGATTCTGTTCAAGTAAGTATATGTTGTGTTCACAGTCGAAAAATACTTTGGAATGTCTTGTGGTTTGATTCTGTTCAAGTAAGTATATGTTGTGTTCACAGTCGAAAAATAATTTGGAGTGTCTTGTGGTTGGATTCTGTTCAAGTAAGAATATGTTGTGTTCACAGTCGAAAAATACTTTGGAGTGTCTTGTGGTTGGATTCTGTTCAAGTAAGTATATGTTGTGTTCACAGTCGAAAAATACTTTGCAGTGTCTTGTGGTTGGATTCTGTTCAAGTGAGTATATGTTGTGTTCAGAGACGAAAAATAGTGCTCTGGCCCCGCCTTGTAAGATGGAGGTTGTTTTTTCACTGAGCTTATTTTCTTAATATTTTTTTTATCTTAACCAGCGGCACTTGGGCTTTCAGCCCTTCGGCCCAATGACATGTCACTGCGAGGCTGGGGAGCCTGTAGACTTTCCTTCCAACACGGTCAGGAGCTTCGCTCCTTCCCATCCACAGAGGGTTTATCACAGGAGCCGTTCAGGTTATTCAGTCAAAATCCCGGTCGATGACACTTCTACAAAATGCCCGCGCCCGGGCTTGAACCTTGAACACCTGATCGCTAGCGCAGTGTGGTAACCATTACACCAGCGCGGCTACCTCACTCTCTCTCTCTCTCTCTCTCTCTTTCTATCTCTATCCTCTCTCTCTCTCTCATTCTTTCTTTCTCTCATTTTCTCTGTCCTGAAAGTGCAAAAATTATCGTTTTATATACACTATAGACCTTTATTTGGTATCGATTACCGTTTTCCCTTCCAAGAACTTCACATGACTCCGCATATCTATCCAGATTACAAGGTCTTTGAAACTCTGACGTACGCTCTAATATAACCGACGGACTTTGTGTCTAGATTATACGGAACGCCTCGCTAACACGAGGCAATATGGTTTTTTTTTTTATACAACTAAATAGATAACAAACTAGAAAAACAGTCATAAGAGGAGAAGTATCCTCTAAGCAGAGTTTCGCAACACGTGATCTGCGGGCCCCTTATGGTCCGCTACAAGGGCCGAGAGATCTGCAATGTACTAAGTGAAATTTTTTTTTTTTTTAAATTTTACAAACAAATCAACCGAACAGCGAAAAAAAAAACGCAAGTCGCCATTTGGCTGCCAATATTACAGAAGTGAATATGAAGGTTTCAGAACTACTGTAAATTATCGCCAACGTAACATTGAGGGTGCAGTATTAAAAGTGATTCATTCTCACCTGTCAGTGATTTCCTTGCAACAATTGAGTAAATAATATTGTAATATTGTTGACTTCATGAAGGTACTTATGATGTTATGGGGGGGGGGCATTTGAGAGATTATAGTCACGTCTTCCAATGAAAAAGACCGTTTCCGGAGACTGAAAATGAACAGCCTCATAACGATGATGGCTTCATGGTGTATCTTGTGATTTCTCTTTGAAGATTTTATTTTCTTCAAACGGCTTTGGTAAATTTTGGTTACAGATAGGTTTTGCATCCTGATGTTTCTATAAGGACAATAAAATTCATGACACCTTTTGCCACTATAAACCTGTGTGTGTCTACCTTGTCATCTCTCGTTCACCTGAAAAGTAAATACAGAAACAAAGTTCTTGTAAATCCACACCTGCGACTCAAAATATCATCTTTGGAGCCAGATATTCGGAAGCTCGCGGCTTCGAAATAACATCAAAACCACCCCATTGAGTTATTAACGTTTCAGGATTATTGTCTGAAAAAATTTTAATAAGTACTAACAATCAAATTGTTACTGTTGAGGACTGCTTCATGGTGGGTAATCATCTTGGCTGGGTTTTTTTTTTTTTTTTTGGCTGTGGTGGTTTGACAATGTAGCATCCCAACAAGAGACACACTAAGGCGTGTCTCATGTTTAACAATGATTCGACATATACATAGTTACACAAATAGTCTGCGTTATGCCCTTCGGGCCGATTGCAAGTGTATTTAATTAATGTGGTTTTTTTTAACCACCTACAGTGTATAGCAAAGTGTGGCCGTTGCCACTTATAAGAAGTGTATTTCAGGACCTAGGTGTCCAAAGAGATTAAAAATATCTTGTAAAAGAGAATAAATAATTCGATAGTCGTCGAATGACATTTGTGATGGCCATCGTGCCAGTATAATTAATAATTGATGTGTGTCGCATAGAGATTTATGATCAATAAATTTTCTATATTCTTTTCTTTTCTACCCGTGTCCTCTACTTTATTATCGCTCTTTTATCCTTTTCCTGTTTTTCGCATTCGTTCGTTTGCGACAAAATATATTTTCCCATTCTGACTTTGCCGTTTCTTTTCTCATGTTAGAACGCATTTTATTGCATCATGTGTCAGTCCCCGGGATGTGTGAACGTATAGTGGTGTGATATTTTCGTCTAGTCAGACATGATGGCAGACATATCGTCTACATTTTCACCTGACACACAGCGTTTCTTCGGCTGAGTTCTCGGCGTTAGGTGTGAGTAGGCGCCAATCTGCTGCGCTCAGAAATGAGAGTAGTCGGGTGAGGCGTTAAGACGCGTATTGACAGGTGATGGCAGTTAGGGCCTGCGTCTAGTATGTGAAGTGTTAAGAGACGAGAAGGGGAGGCTATTTCGGATTTGCGAAATAACGTGGGATCCTTTGTCTGTTTAAGATATATCTACCCGAGAGAGTTTTAGACTAGTCATTCATACTCCTAAATCTGCAGTAGACAGATCACTCGTGCTAGAAAATATCTTGTATATTGCAAAGTTCTGAGTTTCTTGGCAACATTTTGCCGAGTTCTAGACTACCATTATATTGAAGGATTCTAGTTCGTGATATTAATCTGTAGTTCTGTGTGGAGGTAAATATATATATCTAGTAGTTTGGGAGTGATCTAGTGATAAATCGCTTATTTTCATTTTACTAGTTAGATTTCTGTGCAGAAGAAATTAATATTAAGTCTGTTATATTCGCTAGTCGACATGTTACAGTGGAAAGCAGAATCTATTATAATTTCTAGCAATTAAACTGCGAATAATCAGTCGAGAATATTTTAACTAACTTATAACTGCACTGATTCATCATTGAGTATTGACGAAATACGTATGTATTTCTAATTCATGATGACTGATTTTGTGAATATAACTTATTTCACGGGAGATTTAAATGATAAGACAAGCTCTACGCTTGCAGTTTATAATGTAAGTTATAACCGAGGGAATAGTATGTATAAGTATTTTATATGTTGTTTTCTCTTTATTCAGTGAAACTGGGGTGACCCAACTTTGCCAGCGTTGAGTACTGAGTAGTATCTGTGAAGAACATAAACATTTTATTTCTTAAAGACTTGGGTGTATAAAGTAAAACCTGTCTGGCATTGCATTGGCATCCAGAACGACAGAGTACCCATTCCATAAACTTTAAGATTTAAATAAAGTAACGGGCCTATCGCGCCAGATTTAATTCTTCCTGAGAGAAACCTCAAGTACATTTCAGCCCTTGTGGCAAGTAAAATATTACAATCAATAAACATTCCGACGGAGTTGTGACTAGTATGTGGTGTGACCAAATAAAATCCTATACTGAGAGAAGGCAGTTACCTGACATTCCTAGTTACTAGAAATCTAAGCTATTGACACTTTGCTCGCTGTTAACGTTCGTGCCTGGACAATTTTAATGTGACAGAACCAGATATCCCTAAATAAGAAATACCAAGGAAACGTTCCCTGAAGAAGCGAATTCAACCTATCTTTTTGGAGCTGGGGTTCCCTTGGCCAATGTCTAACCCTGGAGATTCTGTATGTGCATGTCCTAAAAAAATTGTTTGTCCAGAAGTTGCTACCAAAGCTGTAAGTACGAACGAAAGCTAGTGATCACGGCTGACTGAATAGAGTGAATGCAGGACTGAGCGATTCTTTTATGGTTGTATTTTGGCACCCATTTTTTTGCTGTCTTAAATTTCTTTATGCAAGTGTTGTTGCTAACAATATTTTTCCTTAGGATAGATCAGAGTATCCAAGTCTGTTCATACCTGTAAAGGGAAATCTTAGACTAAATCATATGTATCCGTGACTCTTTGGGGCTATCACTTTTCTTCTAACAGGACTGTGGGCTATACATCGAGGGAAAGGATCATACCAATGGGTCTATCATTCTTGTAGCAATTCATTGACTTTATGACTATTTGTATATGTTCGATGTAATTTTATATGTTGTGATGGAAGTCTATTATGATAATTAAACTTCACATAAACTTAATCAGTGTGTTGGTCAGCTCGTTCCAAATTATCTATATTTTTCATTGTCATAGGTTCACGTCTGTGTGTCTATTGTAGTCACTTATGTGTGTGTGTATGGGAGGTATATATACTACTATATATTATATTAGATTTGTCTGACTAATCTAACTCTGTTGTAGATGATAGGCTGACTGAGAGAAGCTTCTCGAGTGTCAGAGACAGAATCTATAAAGAATCCTATATATAGTTCCTCCATCTCACCCGTGAAATCTATTTCTATTTTTTCACCTCTCACTGAGCTATCACTTATGTCTATGTCTATTCAGAAGGGACCAAACTAAGTCTTAATCCCCTATCACAAATCTACGACAATGTGGTAGTAATAAAAATTGCGTGACAAGCCAAATGAAAATAAAATATGAACTCAGAATCGAAGTAGGCTAACAAAGCTAGAATGAGTATGCAGAGCCAAATAAAATGCGTAATAATATAATGGAATAATGTTTAACGCGGTGGTATAGGAGATAAAGAAACTATGAAGTCTGATAATTGTAATTAATGCACAATGATCTGTGCGAGTTTTATAAACATGATCAAAGTCTAATGACAAAGTAAAAATGTGAAGTTATAATGTTTGTTACAAAGAACTGTATTCGATAATAAATGTGAACAGTCGTCTATGATGGCGTTTTCTTCTTGGTGAAGTTTATTCATTGCAAGTATTGATGGATTTTTACCGTTATTCCTAGACCTTGGTGTTGGTGTTTGACATTCGACAATGAACGTTACATAAAATAGAACAAACCTTAGTATCACTTCGTACAATATCATAAGAAGACTAGAATAATTACAATAACAATCTGAACATAAAATAACACAACACTAGAACTTTAAGAAATAAAGAATAAACTCTTTAATGAACAATGATAACGGTAATAATAATAGTCTTCGAGAACCCGAAGGAAACATATCAACAACCAAGTTTTTTTCCAATATCAAGTTTCCAACAGTTACTAAGTCACAAGAGGCAGACAAGAAGGAGATGAAAAAGACGACGAAAGATCTTGTGCTGATGTCACGGGACAGGAAGCCTTGACATGTTTGTTAAAGTGATGATGATGATGATTTTTAATTAATGTACACTTCTTTTAAAGGTGAAAAAGGTAAAGGATCCTGTTACACGCCCATTGAGGCATATTGGGAATATGGTGTTAGGCCCATATTTTCTTGACCATCAGTACACTTGGGGTGATGTGGTCAGCATCACATCTGTCGCCTTAACCGTCCCAGAGTAACTCTGGGACCCATTTCATAATGCTGGGTCGACTCCGGAGCCGTTTGCGGTCTAAAGAATCCGCCTCAACTGGGGATCAAACCATAAACTACTGAGCTAGGATGCCAGTGCACTAAACCACTGCGGTACAGCTACTTCATTTAGCTGTGTAATAAATACTCAGATTTGTAATATAGTGTATATGTATAGCATATCTGAAGTAAAAACTAATCATGTACCCTTCATTTTTTTCTGGAGCGGGGGGAGGGGGGGGCGCAGATATCTATCATGAGTGTTAAAGAGACCGGGGTTGAAGCCTGGTAAATACACACCCCGGTCTACCCAGCTGTAAATGGGTACCTGAGTTAGGGTAGGCAAAGACGGTTAGGAGGTGAACTGGTCACGCCACCTCTCGATGCTGGACCTAGTTAAATGAAGTCTTCAACACTTCACTCGGTTTTGGCAGTAATCTACTATGCAACTATCTTTACCTTTTTCATTTCTAAATATCTAAAGATTTTGCGAGTTCGCTAGGAATCTACGATTTTACCGTTACCGAATAACACTTTGACCTAGTTACGTAGTCAGATACCCGAGGACCATTCCGCACTATCTGAAATGTGAGCCCCTTATAGTTTTCTGACATTCGCTTGACGGGTAAGAGCTATTACTCTCATCTATGCCGTTTTTTTCTGACGTATTTATGACAGCTGCGCAGCCATCTATAAAATTAAAAGCAGCCGCTTGAGGCTGATACTTGCTCCACAAAACAACAAAATAACTCGGGAAAACCTGGAGTAATGATCTCACTTCAAACATTTGTTTTTGTGTGCTCCAACTTAGCTAGACATTTGGTTTTGTTTTGGTTTTGGTTTGTTTTTAAGCACCATCTTCATTGCACACAGTGCTCCGCTCTCCTGTCTTATATCACACAAGGAGGATCTCAGCACAGTGTACGAACTCTGTAACTCCGGCGAGGATTCCAATGTGGAAACAGGAATCACACATTCTATAAATATTTTTTGTGGTGGGTAAGTTTCCTAATTTTAAAATTTTGCCAGGGCAGTGGCCTTATGGCCTACTCTTTATTTTATGTTTTTAAATAAAATTTTGCCTCGTTTAGGCGAGGCGCGTCCCGTTCAATCTAGTCGGTTATATTAGTGCGCATGCCCAAATATAAAAGACCTTGAGATCTGCATGTTCATTACTAATGCCTACTCTTTAAGATTTCTAACTGCCGAGGGATGTTCAACGTGTGCAACTTGCACACGGCACCTCCTATTTATTTCGCCCTTATCTAAGATGGCTAGGCATCCGATCTCACTACCTAGGAGATTGGGGGAGGGGGGATAGTATGACACCTTTAGGAACCACTGGATCTGACAAAAATGTCCATCAATTATATTCCCTGTACTGGGTGCGAACCCGGTACTTTTAGAATTAGAGAGGACACCATACCTCTTAGACAACCCGATTCCCCACTTAGATGTGATTTAATACTTTAAATAAAGTAGCTCATAATTTTATCTGTTTTCAAAATAATTGAGCTTAAAATAAAGTTAAAAGCCATTAAAAACTATATCACCTTTTTTTATATGTTTCTGATTCAATCCGAGCTTTCGAGTGGTAGAGTGCTAAGTGTGTTGCGTCTCACGGCAAAGTTTCCGGGTTCGAAACGTAGTAGCGTCATGATCCAGTCTACTCACCTGGAAATTGGTACCTGCCTTTGCTCTTGAGTTAGGGGCAGCCAGGAGGAGGAATAGGTCATCCACCTCATAAAGCTGGACCTAGTATAATGAAGTCTCGGACAATTCACTCCCCATGAAACAGTATCTGATATTGGAATTGGATTACCTTTTTAATCCAAACCATTGAACTATGCACAAAGTGAAAGTACCATATTTCTTGTCTTCTCTTTATTCTTAATCCTTTTTTCAGAAATAATATGTGACAATTTTCTCCCATTTGGACTTAGGATTCTTCTTCTTCTTTGATCCTTAGCCGCCGACCGTCAAAGCAGTCAGTGGCCATCACGCCTAGTGGCGTCTTGTAGGGCAACAACAAATTGATTCCACTTTGCTCGGTCGGTGGCCATCCTTCGTACAGTGCCACAACTCTGGTTCATTCTTTGCATCTCAGCCTCCACAGTCCTCCGCCAGGTTGTTTTTGGTCGGCCTCTCTTTCGTTTTCTTCAGGGGTCCAAAGCATAGCTGTTCTTGTGATGGCATCGGGGTCTCTTCTGAGGACATGACCAACCCAGCTCCAGCGTCTGCCAGCTATGATGGTGTGCATGTCCTCTTGCTTGCTACGAGTAAGCAGATCTTATTTAGTGATGGTATTTGGCCAAAAGATTCGGTAAATTTTTCTTAGGCATGTTGTGTGAAAAGAGGACAATTTCCTTCTCTGTAACTCTCCAGCATTCCGCACCATAGAGAAGCACAGAAAGCACACAGCTCTGATATAATCTTAATTTTGTGCTTGTGCTGTATTGGGAGGACTTCCAGATGTTGTTTAGGCTAAAGAAGGCTGTTCTTGCCTTATTCATTCTGACATTGATGTCTCTGCCTGCCCCGCCGTCTGGTGTTACTATGCTTCCTAGGTATGTGAAGGTATCTGTCTGTACCAATTGCTGGACTTAGGATTAATCCTCTTTTATTCTAAATTTTTCCGAATTGTCTTCAGGATCGACCGAGGACTAGAATGGAACCAGGCCAGGAGGAAGACAGCCGATAGGATAGTCTGGCGCTCTCTCTTCCAAACCTCTACACCTCACGGTAGAAGGGGAACGACTAAGTAAGTACGTAAGTCTTCAGGATCTTTCGCCAAAACTGCAGTCGTCACTCAAAGTCAACAGAAGCTTCAGAGCTTGATGAATCGCTTCCCCCAACCATGCAAGGACTTTAGCCTCACAATACACAATAAGTCTAAAGAAAACAAATGTGCTGGGTCAAGATGTGGATGTTGCTCCAGTTATCACTATCGATAACTATGAATTGGCAATGGTGCACCACTTCACATACCTGGGGTCTACCATCTATGACAAATTCTGACTGGACACAGAAATTGACAGAGCTGCAGTTACCTTTGCCCGCCTCACAATGTGTGTTTGGGGAAATTCCAAATTCACAACGAAGACCAAAGCTGAGGTACATAACACCTACGTCACCAGCACACTTCTGTATGGCAGCGAGACATGGACAACCTATGCTAAGCAAGAAAGAAGACTCAATACCTTCCATCTACGGTGCCTACGCCACATCCTCGGTATTTCGTGGAAAGATAAAGTGACAAATGTCCAGGTATTGTCACGTGCTGGCCTTGGAAGCATGCATTCATTGCTTAGACAGCGCAGACTACGCTGGCTTGGCATTGACCGCCGCATGGAAGAGGTCGCATCCCGAAAGATATTTTCTATTGATAACTGGCAGATGGCAAAAGAACAGTTGAGCGACCGCAGCTGTGATTCAAAGATGTGTGCAAGAGAGACATAAGGGCACTGGACATAAATCTAGCAGCCTGGGAAGATGAAGCTGCTGATCGCACCAAGTGGCGATGCCATATCTAGGGCGCCACATAAGATTGGGCGAAAAGAAGCTCACACAACAAGCAGAAGACAGGAGAAAGCGTCGAAAGGAACACCAGGAAAATAAGCAGCTGAGGGCTGTCACCTCAGGGGCGCATTCCCATAGTCAGTTATGACCGCAGGGGCTATTATTATTATTTTGGTAACGTTTTTCATTAATTTACTTTTTTGTTTGAAAACAAGAAGTTATTTACAGATTCCTTGTGCAAAGAACGAGTAAGGCCGATAGAATGAATATATATATATATATATATATATATATATATATATATATATATATATATATATATATATATATATATATATATATATACATATATATATATATATATATATATATATATATATATATATACGGTTCAAAAAAAGAAACGCATAGCTACTGAAGTCACACACATAGCCATAATTTTGACATTCAATAACTTTTTTTAATTTAATGAGTTAATTGTTCAAATTGCACACAAGAATACCTTAGGGTTCAACCAATCAATTGACAGTTGTTTTGCATCTGGGTCACGAGAGTTTTTTGGCGTACGGGCTTTCCCGTTAGTATGATGTGTGGCCTCCTCTTGCATCGATCAGCGACTGGCATCTCCTGGGCATGGATGCGATCAGACGTCTGATGTGGGCCTGTGGGATGGCTGCCCACTCATCCTGGAGTGCCTGGAACAGATCACGACGATTGGCTTGAGCAACGTCTCGGCGACAAACACGTCTATACAGCTCATCCCACAGGTGCTAAATCGGACTCATGTCTGGAGACAGGGATGGCCAGGGAAGGGTGAGAATGTTGTTGGCAGTCAGGAACTGCGTGGTCAACCGTGCACAATGGGGTCTGGCGTTGTCCTGTTGAAACACAGATCTTTGGGCAGCCAAAAGTGGAAGGACAGGGAGTCGAAGAATTTCATTGACGTATCGTTGCACATTAAAACCTCCTTCAATGCGCAACAATTGATTCCTTCCGTTGTAACTGATCATTCACCACACTATTGCACCTCCACCACCGTGCGGCGGAGCTTCATTAACGCAATTTTGGGCAAAACGTTCATTTCGCCTACGGTAGACCCTACGCCGTCTATCATGACGCTGCAACAAAAAGAAAGATTCGTCACTAAACCAGATACGTCTCCATTGATTGTCAACTGCCCAGGGACGATGCTGGTTGGCCCAAAGAAGTCGATTTTGGCGATGGCGGCGCGTAAGGACAGGTCCTCGGTGAGGTCGTTGTGCAAAAGTCCTGCGTCATGCAGTCTATTCCGGACAGTTTGATCAGACACATGACGCCCTGCAGGCAATGACTGGGCAGTTGAGGAAGCTGTTGTAAACCTGTCTCTGAGGTGACGAAGCTGAATAAAGCGATCCTCCGCTGCTGTTGTCACTCTGGGTCGTCCACTGCGATGCTGGTCTTCAACTGAGCCAGTGGCTTGGAACCGGTGCCAAAGTCGACTGGTGGTACTCTGATGCACGTTTAGATGCCTGGCAACCTGACTTTGACTTTCGCCTGCATGCAGTCGGCCAATAGCAATGTTCCTTAAATTTATCGATAGAGACGCCATAAATGTCTGCTTGAAAATGAACTGAATTTTTTGTGTGTAGCGTTATCCTTTTATAGGGTTTCAGTTGCGTAGTCAGTGAATAGTGTTCACCCCAAATTTTGTTGCTTTCACGTGCGCGCAACATGAGCTGTGGTCAAAAATTGCGTCATAAACACTATTGACCACTGCGTTGTAACGATTACAAAAACGAACGCAATTCAGGTCAACACGTGCATTTGACACTGTAAAGAACATTTGAGGCTGGTTTTTTATATACCCTAGCACCAAATTTTACTTACAAACTCATAAAAACGAGCCCTCGGATAGCTATGCGTTTCTTTTTTTGAACAGTATATATATATATAATTTACTAAAATCTTCTGCTGAATACATAAGAAAATGAAGCTGATAGATGAGGCTGACCAGCTCAAAAAGCGGTAGACTAAACATACAGACGTATTAGGAAACACAAGTGGGTACGCAGACGGACGAAGATGTGGCCTTGTTTTATGTAGGCGGACAGACAAGATAGACATTTTGATAGGTTCCACATATGGACAGACAAGCACGTAGAAGGCAGGTGAGATGATAATCAGAAGGACGGACAGAGATGACACAAATAGTTGAACAGACAGAAACGAGCAGATATGCAAAAACAGAAACCTGTAGATAAAAAGATAAATGGACTGACAGATATACATGTAAAGACTGATAGACATACAGACGGACTGACAGGCAGGCAGGCAAACAACCAGACAGACAGACGGACTGACATGCAGGCAGGCAACCAGACAGACATACAGACGGACAGACAGATTGACAGACGGACAGACAGATTGACAGACAGACAGGCAGGCGGACGGAGCTTCGGGCGGGCGGGCGAGCGGACGGACGGACAGACAGACAGACCAGACAGACAGACCAGACAGACAGACCAGACAGACCAAACCAGACAGACCAAACCAGACAGACCGACCAGACAGACATACAGACCAGACCAGACAGACCAGACCAGACCAGACCAGACAGACCAGACCGACAGACGGAACGAACGAACGAACGAACGAACGAACTTTATTTTCAAAGGGTTGAGAATTGGGCACGCAGGCCCGTCTGACATTCTGCCCTTCCTTTCTCTCGTCTTTTATACTGATTTCATTTATTCTCACATATATTTTACCCATCAATTCAAGGAATTCAACGTTATAAAGGTAAAATAATATCATACTCACATTCACAGTATCTAATTATAAACATGAAATAAAGTATGTTGAAAAATACAAACTAAGTGGGGCAAAGTCTACAGACAGGGGGTATGATGTGCTGGTGTTGTGGGTAGTGGGTTTCCCCCCTTGCTTCACCCTAGGCCTAGTGAATTCTGTTCATGAAAGGAGCGACCATTGCGGTGTTAGTCTCTTGGCCTAGCAAAACCTCTCATACCCCAAGATCGTTGTGCGTGGTGAAGAGCCACACCCTCCTCGAGGTAGTCCTGGTAACTGAGGGTGCGAATCCTCAGGCTAAACACAACGGATCTAGAGGAGCAAACCTCGATAATAAAACCGGTGCACTACACCGTACACGCCCTTTGTGGGTGGGAAGGAGCCAGATGGATACTGAACAAGTCCTGGGAGTGGGAACGAGTGTGGACTGCTCCCTGAAGATCGGAACCCATCGTACAGGCACAGAGACTCAGGACGTGACGATCCTATTGCCTTCAACTCTTGGTCACATGCCTAGAGCCTCGGAGAACTCGGCGTAACCAGCAGGCAATTTGGTGGCGGGGAAAGAGCACTGTGAGCCCTACCTTGGCTACGTATCACAAGGAGACGCAGAAACACCCCCTTTATCTCCCCCAGAGCTGGCACAGTACACTTCTGGCTTCTACCCGGGGCGTTAGGAAATCCACAGGCACCCCAGCATCACAATGCCAAGAAGATGACAAAGTTGGAATTTACTAACTCAAACCTGGCAGAGCAAGTCCTCCAACAGATGCGGCCGATGCTGGGCCCACTGGCGCGTGGACACGTCCCGATCCCCATCGAGACTTGCCCGGGGAGCCCACCCCGGCTCAAAAAAGCAGAGAAGGCCACTCTCCAAACCTCCGATGTCTTGCGGGCAGTGTTAGGATGTGCAAGAACATGGACAGGAAGACTCCACAACTTCCCCACTGAAGACACGCCCACGGCGACCGTTGCCTCAATTGGCTGTGTGTGGTGTACCCGGAAACGGGGCCTCCCAGTACTGAGACACAGTTAAGTCCCCGATGTCACTTATCGGTGCAGAGTTGAGAGAGATGGCTGAGCATCACAATCCCCCCTGTGTTGCAGCATGATGAGAACCCAGAATTGCACACTGAGCTTGGGGGGATCACTTGAGCACCAGACTTAATACTGGCTCTTGACTGGATGGCCGCATGCAGGAGATTTCTACAATGGGGGGTTGGCAGGTGGTGGGTATCTGGAAGTGGCTCTGTGCAGGACGTGAGGATTCCTTGGGTGAGCCCAGAACCAGAGCACAGCATTGTGCAAGCTCTGCATAGTTGGAGAGCCCCCTGGATGACGGGGAATGCACAGTGTGCTACCCCACCTATCCCCAACTGCTAACTTAGAACCAGAAGTGGGGTCCTCTGTATGCGTGCCAGGCCAGGATAAAATGCCTGGGAAAGAGACTGGAGCTCAGAACTCCCTAACTCAAAGTTGCAGGATGGCAGGAAAGACAGGGCTATTTTGAAGATAATGCAACCATGTTTTCACCATACGAGCTCGGACGCCGCCTCGGTAAACAAGGTCCGCGCAGAGCAGTGACACCCCCAGGCTGCTTGCGAATAGTCTACTACTGGGAACATAAACAGATTAGGGATGAGCCCACTCTCCCGTTGAACAGGTGCTAAAGTCATAGATACTGGGCCAGAAGGCGCACCGGAAACCACAGTATCACGCAACTCGCTTTTTTTTTTTTTTCTATGGAGAGTACACAAACTAAGTATGACCACGAAACAAAATATGTTGAAAAACACTATCATCATCATTAAAACTACATTCGATATTATATCATTTTTCGGAAAAATAATCACATTAGGGGGGCAGATAATCAGAACTCATAAAGTAATCGAAAAGTTTACGATTGTATGAATAGGGACTGAGGTTGTTATCTTTCAGATAATGTGGAAGATAGTTCCAGAGATGAGCAGCAGAGTAAGCTAAGCTTTTCTTGAATAAGTCAAGCCTAGGCTTGGGCACTTGTATTTTGTTAAGGCGTTGACTGCGTCTTTCACTGTATTTGAACATTGGCCACAGATATGTTGGAGCATTCTGTGACAGGATTTTGTGAACAAATTTAGCTTTGTTGAGCAGAAAGCGCTTTCTTAGAGGCAGTATTTTGAGATCTTTATATAGATCTACACACTGTGCTTGGTACTTGTCAGAAACTAGACGCACTGCACGCTTTTGTAGTGAATGGAGTCTTTTTGTATTGGACATAGAACAACCATCCCAGATTGTGGAGCAATAGTCAAGGTTTGTTTGTATGTGAGATATATAGAACAATTTACGTGCATCTTCATCTAGGAAATGTTTGATTTTAGCTAACTGGTAAACTTTCTGTGCCGTTTGCTTGGTCAGTGCATGAACATGTGAGTTCCAATTTAGATGCTGGTCAACGACTATTCCTAGAGTTTTATGTTCATTAACGTTTTCAATTGGTAAGGTACCAATATAGATCTGAAGTGTTGTTTTCTCTGAATTTTGTAATTTTGGTCTAGTTGATATTAACATGCACTTTGTTTTAATTATATTAATTAGCATGCGATTTCCGATGCTCCACCTAATCAGATTGTCTGTATCTTTTTGTAACGATAGTTCGAGTGTGTTGCAACTTGTATCACTCGTGTAGACAGTACAGTCATCAGCAAATAGGTCACAGGATGCGTGCTCGACGTGCAGTGGAAGGTCATTAATGTATATGGCAAAAAGTAGAGGCCCAAGAATAGAGCCCTGAGGAACGCCGGTATTTATTACGGTTGGGTTTGAGCAAAAGTTATTGTAAGAAACTACATGTTTTCTGTCTGACAGGAATGATTTAATTATCGTCACTAGTTGAAGGTTTACTTTTGATGTTTCTAGTTTTCTAATTAAAATAGCGTGATCTATCATATCAAATGCTTTTTTTAAAGTCTACAAAAACTGCCCCACATATGTTATCGTTATTAATATTTAAGTGCCAGTTGTCAATCATCTTAGTTAGAGCTGTGTGACATGAATGTTTAGGTCTAAACCCCGACTGACTATCAATTACTAATTGAATTAGCAAGCCGTTGTTAACTAAGTGCTGTAGTGTTATTTTATGTATGTGTTTTTCTAGTGGTTTGGATAGCGATGATATTAAGGAGATTGGCCTATAGTTACCAAGATTATTATTGTCGGAAGAGCCAGGTTTTAAGAGAGGATATATCTTAGCGACTTTAAAGAGCCACGGAAAGTAACTCCGTGCGATACATTGATTGTATATGTATGTAAGCGAATCACTAATAGCTGGAGCCGCATAACGCAGTATTCGATTACTGACTCCGTCAAGTCCTGATGAGTTATTATCTTTAAGTCCTAGAAGATAGTTATATACTTCATTAACTGTCATAAACGGAATGTTGGATGGGATTGTGTTGGTACATTTGTTCTCACAAAATACTGACAGCCTGCCTAAGTCACAAGGTGAATTTGGTATTGTAGATTTAAGACTGTTTATTTCTGCCTAAAGGTAATTGCTGAAGTCTGTGCAAGTAAATGAAGTGTTAGGGGTTGACGAGACTGACAGATTTCGCTTGTTCGCTAAGGTGTTGATTGCTTTCCATATATCTTTACTGATTGTTTTGTTTTGAACCAAATTTTTAAAGTAATTTCTTTTTTCACTACGAATTAAATATTGCACTTTGTTCCTCTGTGCTCTGTATGTGTTAAAGTCCTTGTTTTTGTGAGCTTGATCTCTCTGCCTCATGGCGTCTAACACTGCTTGTGTGATCCAAGGAGATTTGACCTGTCGTTTCACACGAACTTCTTTAGTTGGTGCGTGGTTACCAAACACACAAAGAAAGATACGTGTCCAATGGGCAATGGCGTCATCGGGGTCAGAAATCTGGTAAACACTGGCAAGAGGTGCAGTTCGCAAATCATGTAAAAATAGTTCACGGTTGAAATTTTTAAAACTTCTAAATTTAATACTGATATGTTTATTTCTTGGAGCTTTATATTTATTTTTTGACCACGTGCAACATATAGGATAGTGGTCACTCATCGCGACAGTAGGAACAGAGCATTCTATAATGTTTTCTGCATAGGTGACGTAGATGTGGTCAATTGTTGTGGATGATGCATTTGTTACCCTGGTAGGCTGGTTGACTATTTGTTTTAGGTTGTAAGATAGTATGATGTTTTCCCACGTTTGGTTTGTGTTATGCATGTCGATGTTGAAATCGCCTAGAAGAATAATTGGTTCTTGTGCGTTAATTCACCGGTTAAATCAAATTCTGGATATTTATTACCCAAACTGATAACCGTACTTTTTCTTGACTGAAAAAGGTTGATTTCACATTGTGATTTGGGAGGCAAGTTTAAAAAAAAAAAAAGCGTTTCTCGTGCATTCTTAGTTGACACGCTTACGACAGACCCGCCCTCAACCCCCCCCCCCCCCCGTATTTTTTTAAAAACTTTATAAACCAATAGAACGGAATTGAATCAGTTCTACAAGTTAACGGTACACAGGAAACAAGGGAAATCGCTGCCGTTGCCTTCTCTAACTCAAGATCAGAGTGAGGTACCCATTTACAGCTGGTTAGACTGATGCGTGACACCTGTTCCCTTCCTCGCTGCCGTTGCCTTCTCTAACTCAAGATCAGAGTCAGGTACCCATTTACAGCTGGTTTGACTGATGCGTGACACCTGTTCCCTTCCTCGCTGCCGTTGCCTTCTCTAACTCAAGATCAGAGTCAGATACCCATTTACAGCTGGTTAGACTGATGCGTGACACCTGTTCCCTTCCTCGCTGCCGTTGCCTTCTCTAACTCAAGATCAGAGTTAGGTACCCATTTACAGCTGGTTTGACTGATGCGTGACACCTGTTATGGAGTGTTAGAGACTTCACCATACTAGGTCCAGCATCGAGAGATGGGGCCTACCTAGCTATAAATGGGTACTTAACTTTGAATTAGGGAAGGAAAAGACAGTGAGGAAGGAAACTGGTCTCCCCACCTCTCGATGCTGGACCTAGTATGGTGAAGTCTCTAACACTCCATAACCAGCTGTAAATGGGTACCTGACTCTGATCCTGAGTTAGAGAAGGCAACGGCAGCGAGGAAGTGAACAGGTGTTACGCATCAGTCTTACCAGCTGTAAAAGGGTACCTGCCTCTGATCTTGCGTTAGAGAAGGCAACGGCAGCGAGGAAGGGAACAGGTGTTACGCATCAGTATAATCAGCTGTAAAAGGGTACCTGCCTCTGATCTTGAGTTAGAGAAGGCAACGGCAGCGAGGAAGGGAACAGGTGTTACGCATCAGTCTTACCAGCTGTAAAAGGGTACCTGCCTCTGATCTTGCGTTAGAGAAGGCAACGGCAGCGAGGAAGGGAACAGGCGACCCAACCTCATAAAGCTGGGACCCAGTACATCGAAGTCTATAACACTTCACTCCCCAACGGCAGAATGTGCTACGTGACTACAACCTTACAAACGGCAGGCGTGTTTTTGAAAAAGTTCTAAGCAACGGGGGAGGGGACAATGTGAAATGACACTTTTTCAGTCAAGAAAGAGTACGGTGCTCGGTTTGGGTAATAAATATCCAGAATTTAATTTAACCGGTGAATTAACGCACAAGTACCGAATAATTTCTTTGGCAGTGGTAAATACTTTATCCATCATGGTGGTGAAGTCTTCATACCAGATGGCTCCTGCACTGGGATTTCTATAAAGATACCCGACTAGAAATTGTCCCTGAGTCGGTAGTTTTATTTCTAACCATATGCACTCGGTGTTGCGTGCATATTTTGACGCACATATTACAAAAATACGATATGGCTATTTAATATGGAAAATATATATATTTGCATTCATTTGTGTATGAAAATGCTTCCTCTGGTAAAGCTAGATAATTCATGATTGATTTACACTTTTGAGTATATGAGTGATCTTTCTTGATATTGATTCGGCGCATGGATATTGTATTTATGTCCGTTCTTATTTGTTCGGGCCAGAAAATATATTAATTTTGCTTGTTATGTTTATGGCCTGAATTCATGTGTACTACTTGTCTAGTGCGAGTAGATTCAGTCGTATATTGTATACCTTTGTATGTTCAGATCGGACTATATCCTTTCTGCCAGAATCTAACGCAGGTTTTCGTAGTCCTACTGGGTTGTGAAGAGTTCCGATAATGTCGCCAAGAAATGGCTGAGTGTTTTTCCAGGGCTGGCACTGTTTAAGGTTTAACAGTGATTCATAGATATTTTTCTAGGAGAAGTTTATGTCTCTGCAAGAGTCTATTTGTCAGAGATCCTCCTCATATGTGTGATTCGGACTCCAGTTATGCCAGACCCTATTTTTGATGATCTCGAGTCGATTAGACCTAGATGGAACATTGTGCTTCGTATCGCTAGGGTCGTGTTTTGTATCGACGAAGATGACAGGCTTTCCTACAGCAGTTATGTCTACGTGAATTAGCTTGATTACTGTAGAGCTGTATGGAAAACTTTATGAAATTATTTATACGCACATTATAAATTAACTTTGGCTTATATCCACCTTCCTACGAGTGAGTGAGCGACAACTCAGGAAGGCGGCCATGTTATATTCCTGTCATCGTATTTTTTTATCATTGTCAAGAGAACAGATTATGTATCCTACTATCGGGCAGTGGTATCGAGATCTTGTTATGAGGTGAAAACCCACTATCGTGGTTTATGATTATCATACAAACATTGGACATATTTCAGCTTAAGAACTTAGCTAGGAAATGAAGGTTCGGCCAATGACTTTTGTATGTTTACCGATCCTCATTGACGCGTTCAGTCAGTAGAGGATACGGCGATTAGGTACCAGAACAGTGAATGCTACCTTAGATTGAATGTTATTTCACTAATACATGAATGTATCATCCACGATTCAAATAACCTATGAATGTACGTCAACATGTTCCCATGACTGTTTCCGTGCTGTCCAAGTGTGCGTCCATATTAAAGTCAGTGAAACGTCAACTGTAGTTCCAGTCATCCTTGACTTACACCTGTGATCGGAGTGAGTGTGCTGTAAAACTGTCGAACTATCCTCCATTCGCGTCTATTACCATTGATGTTTACACTCACCCATTACATCAGAAAAGGCACTTCACAGTACACCTTGTCAAGGCACCAACAGGAACGAATCCTTTACAGTTGGAATAACGTTTACTTTACTTGACAGAAGTGGTCGATAAACTAGATCTTTACAACAAAGAAAAGAAAAGAAGAAAATACGGATATTCTACAGTGGTGAACCAGATTCCTGGGGTTATGATAACCAGACCATCCCTGACGCCACATACGACACGCATGAACACCAGTGTACAAGTTACAACGGGGCAGTCGATGTCAGCTTGACCTGTATTACCGATCGGATGCTGTATCTAGGTCAGCGCTTGTTGACAGTTTTTCGCTGTACAGACGGTATTACACAGGACGTTGTATCAAGTGTATAAAATATCGGGAACAGTACTGTTGACATTTCTCATCGTACAGAAGAAAGAAGTGATTGTTGATCCTGTACAAAAGAATCACAGTGTTGTTGAACAAAAAGTGCTTATTTCATCGTTGGATCTTCTAGGGTGCTCAAAAAATTGAACTGTGTAATAGTTAAAAATTAAACCTATTACTCAATAAAGTGGCAAGTTATTATTATTAAAATAAACTGTGCCTGCTTTGCAACACTATACCTGCAACACATTCCATTCATGATATAAATTACATTGTATGCTATATGCTATTTATGTTTACATGTTATTTGTTTATATGTGTAGGTGTTTATATGTTGCGGGCCTGGATGGGAGGTGACTAGAACAGGAAATACCAAGTGACATTGGTCTTGCTCTAGCGGTCTATAGGGAGCAAAATTCTTAATTGAAATTTGCATGCAACACTGTTTGCAAATATTTGTTAGTTGTGAAGACTGTATTCTTGTTGTTTTTGTAATATTTCTATGTTCTTTAGTTTTGTTTGATTTGTTTGTATAATTGTAGGTCTCATCTTTCCTTTCATTTCAGTTCTTTACACCCTTATGTTTATACACTGTGGCGTTATTTGTCTTGTTGATTTCATTGCGGTTATCATCACAGATTCTGTGATCATTTTTTTTTTTGATTTTTTCTATTTGATTTAATTTGATTCCCGCAATTGTTTTCATATTGTCTTTTCTTGTTTGTCCTTGTTAATGTCTTTGGTTGACAAATAATATATAAGGTATATTTGAATATATTTATATTATAGTACAGAGCAGTACTTAATTACTACCATTGGTGTTCAAGGAATTATAAAGTAGTTGGGATATACAAATATTATTTTCCACAGGTACTCAAGTGATCATTGATTACATTAAGGCTTGTCTCCCACAGTGTTTGGGATATACAGATATTGTTTTCCACAGGTACTCAAGTAACCATACAAGTTTTCCACTAAGACTAAGTCTAGAGTATAGACTTGTCTCCCATTAAAGTGGGATAGGGTAATTTATTTACTTTTTCAGGTTTCTGATTTAATAAGACAAGATGTCTACATTAGATTACTTTATTGCACAAGGGAAAGCCCTTGATAAGACTGGGAAAGATTTAGAGGAATGGACTGTTGCTCAATATGATAAAGCATTAGCTGCTGAAGAGAGAAAAGCTGCTGCTGCTGAAGAGAGAAAAGCCCTGGCTGAAGAGAAAAGATTAGAAAGAGAAGCTAATGCTGCTGCTGAACAAAAGAAATTGCAGATGCAGGTGGAGGAAAGGAGATTTGCTGCAGAACAGAAAAAATTAGATAGAGAAGCTGAAGAGAGAAAAGCAATAAGAGAACATGAGTTTGAATTAGAGAAATTAAGATTGACAAGTATGAGTAATGTTAATCAGGCATCTGGTGGTAATGGTAAACCCTTTAATTATAAGGTCAAGGTGCCAGCGTTCAACTCTGCCAGTGATGATATAACATTCTGGCTTGATAGATTTGAACGTGCTTGTCGAGCTCATAATGTTGACAAATCACAGTATGTGAATCAGTTGTCTGAAAATCTAAAAGGGGAGTCTCTGACTAAGTTATGTTTGGTTGAAGAGGCCGACAAGGATAATTATGATGCTATTAGGGCAGCTTTGATAAAGAGATATCAGCTGTCAGAAGAAGGTTATCGTCTTTTGTTTAAAACAATGAGACCTGAGGTAGGTTTAGAATTCTCAGATTTCATTTCAAAAGCACGACTTACACTCTCACGATGGATTGAATTATCCAAAATAGAGAAAACATTTGATGGTCTTACGGATTTATTGCTAAGAGACAAGGTCATGTCTTCGGTAAATAAACCATTCCTAGAGTTCTTACATGAGCGTAAACCTGGTACATTAAAACAAATGGAAGAATATTGTGACCAATATGCCACGGCACACCCTGACATGATTCTTAGTAACACTAACATTAAAGAGGGTATGCCAGTTGCTTCAGCAACAGAATATAATCATAATTACTCACACAAATTCCAAGGAGCTCAAAATAAATTTGATAAAAAGGTTAATTGGAATAAGTATCATAACCAAGGTAACCACTCAAATCAGGGTTCTTCCTCGAAGAACTGGAATCGGGCTAACAGTCCTCGATACGCGAGGGGTGCCTATAATTATAGAAATTTCCGAAAAGGGAGTAACTATAGGAACTACCCAAGTTCTTCATGGAAACAACAAAACCAACATTACAGGGATACTCATTATAATGAGCATGATGATTATGATCATGAATATTGTGATTCAAACCCAAATAGGAGTTATAACAGAGGTAATAATAATTATAGAGGCAATTATAACCGAGGTAGATCACAACACAAAAGACATGGTAAATCTCATTACCAGGCTAACTCTGCACAACAAGAGTTTCACGAAGCCAGTAATCAAACCAGTGATAAGAAAGACTCTAATAGTGTGGGATGTTCTGCTTTCGATTTTGACAGAGCATTTCAGTGTTCCCAATGCAAAACATTATTCGAGCCAACCACAGTTTCAACTTTAATCTGTGGTCATCCTCTTCCTGCTCTCCCTGCGTCAGTCGCGCATGATGGAAGAGGGGCTCTTAAATTAAATAATGGTTTAGTAGACGGTACTCCGGTCTCAATTCTCTTTGATTCCGGGTGCACAACCATTGGGGTGAGGCAGTCACTTATACATCCTTCTCGAGCCACTGGCAAGATAATCAAATGCATAACATTTGGTGGCACATTGGAGAAGTACTCCACTGCCATTATCCACATTTCTACTCCCTTCTTTACAGGAGATGTGCACGCATGTCTTCTGCCGAATCCGATCGCTGATCTTATCGTCGGTCGCATTCATGGTGCGAAAGAATGCACTCCGCAACAAATTGCCGAGTGGGAAAGTGATAATATGCATACTGCAAATGCTGTAGTCACTAGAGCTCAAGCTCTAAACATGCCGCAATCTGCGCCTTCTGGAGATAATGATGACCAGAACCAAGGTGATCTCTTGGAGATTTCGCATGTTTCCTTTATAAAACAGCAGGAAGATGATCCTACTCTAAAGAAATTCTTTACTCTAGCAAAAGAAGGTGATCCTAATAAGGACACGAATCGTAAATCTTGGATTACGATGAGGAATGGCGTACTTGTACGTATGGTACAAGACTCCGCTAAATCCATTCATTCTCAAATTCTTGTGCCCAAAAATATGAGAGTTAAAATCTTACAGCACGCTCATGATTCTCAGTGTGCTGGACATATGGGTTTTTCCCGTACTAAATCTAGAGTTCTTGCATCTTTCTTTTGGCCTGCTGTGAATAAGGACATACGAATCTATTGTCGATCTTGTAAAGTATGTCAAGAGGTTAAATCCAGAGGTCCACGCCATGCTGCACCTATTCAGGCTGCAGACATTCCCATTCGACCATTTCAAAAAATGGCGATAGACATCATTGGTCCATTTAAGATAAAGTCTGCTAGAGGACACCAATTTATTTTGACGTGTGTGGATATGTGCACACGTTGGCCAGAGGCGGTTCCTCTAAAGAGCATAACTACTGCTGATATTGCAGATGCACTTTGGTTAATATTTTCTCGTCTGGGATTTCCAGCAGAAATATTATCGGACCATGGTACCCAACTCGTATCGGATACCATGTCTCAAGTGATGTCAACTCTTAAGATAGAAAGATCGCTGAGTAGTATTTATCATCCTATGTCCAATGGGATGGTAGAACGTCTAAATAGAACTCTGAAAAACCTACTAGGTAAGAGAACTGAGGATCATCCTCAGGATTGGGACAGGGTTTTACCCGCGGCTCTCTTTGCATATAGAGAGGTCGCCAACGAACATACAGGATTTTCTCCTTTTGAACTTGTCTTTGGCGCGAAACCGCGAGGTCCTATGTCCTTACTTCATGATCTCATAACTGCTGATAATATTGTTGATGACACAAAATCCTCTTACGAATATGTCATTGCACTTAGACATAAGATTATCGAAGCATGCAAATTGGCAACTGCTTCTTCTGAATTTGCGAAACAGAAGGCAAGGCAATTTGCCAATAAGACCAGACGCTTGCGACAACTCTGTCCAGGTGACAAAGTATTGGTCCTGCTACCTTGTAGAGAAAACAGACTCCTTATTTCTTGGAAAGGTCCGTACGATATAATATCAAAAGTTTCCGATGTTGACTATATCGTCGATATTGACGGGAAGCATAAAACCTTCCACATCAACATGCTCACGGAATTCCATGAACGTCCGGATTATTTACAACCTGTTTTCCAGGCAACGGATGATTTTCCAGTCCAACATGGACATTACTCATCACTGTCAGTAATACAGGATGAGGAAACGAGTTTCTCGGATGTAAATCTACCTTTTCCAATGATTCCGCGTCATTCTAATGAGTCATGGAAAGATGTTACGATTTCTCCCGAATTATCTCCAGGAGAACAGAAACAAGTTTCTACTATGTTAGAACAATTTCAGGATGTCCTTACCGACATTCCTGGTCAAACTGATGTCATTCAACATGACATTATTCTTACTGACCATAATCCTATAAGGGTCAGACCGTATCCTATTCCGATACATTTTCAAGCACAGGTAGAAAAAGATTTGGATGAGATGATAGAGTTAAAAATTATTGAACCATCCACATCAGCATATTCTTCGCCGATGGTTATCGTGCGAAAAAAAGACAACAACATACGTCTTTGCGTTGACTATCGCAAATTGAACCAAGTGACTAAATTTGATGCTGAACCTATGCCTTTACTTGAAGAGCTACTTACGAGACTATCGAATTCTCATTTCTTTACTAAACTCGATTTGTCTAAGGGATATTGGCAAGTTCCATTATCCGAACACGCCAAACCATTTACTGCTTTTTCGACGCCTAGGGGTCTATTCCAATGGAATTTCATGCCTTTCGGTCTTATGAACGCCCCTGCAACATTCGTACGCATGATGCGTCGAATCCTATCTCATCGCTCAGATATCATTGCATATCTTGATGACATCTGTCTTTTCAGTGATACTTGGAACGATCACTATAATGGAATAAATGAACTATTGTCTATCTTACGCGAGCATAACCTGACAGCGAAACCATCTAAAGCATTTATTGGTTTTAGCGAAATATCTTTCTTAGGTCACCGTGTTGGTCATGGTTTCCTAAAAACAGAGGACCATAATACAAGTAAGATACTTAACATTTCTATTCCTAAGACTAAAAAGCAAGTGCGAAGTCTCTTAGGTCTAATACAATTTTATGGACGATTCATTCCGAATCTATCCTCCATTATGTCACCTCTTTCTTCCTTGCTAAAGAAAGGGTCTCCTAATGTAGTCCATTGGACTCAAGAATGTCAATCCTCTTTGGATAAGGTTAAAACTATGTTTTCTACTTCACCTATCCTAGTATTGCCTTCTAAGGATAAGACATTTATTCTTCGTAGTGACGCTTCATCCACAGGGATTGGAGCAGCACTAATGCAAGAGTACTCTGGAACTCTGCATCCTGTGATGTATATTTCTCGAAAATTAAATGCCGCAGAGAAGAATTACTCGGTCCTAGACCGTGAATTATTGGCTATGGTTTGGTCAATCCTTAAACTGCAAAGATTTCTTCTTGGCGCGCATTTCATTGTGGAAACTGACCAGAAAGCTCTTACGGCTATTCAGAGTAAAAATCTGAAGAGCGCGAGATCAACGCGATACGCGATTGCTCTGCAGCCGTTTCATTTTTCGGTGCGAGCTATCCGTGGGTCAGAAAATGTGATGGCAGATATTTTGTCTAGATGCCCACATGATTCATAACTGTTAAATTATATGCCTAACTTTGCTACAGTTGTTCCTATGTTGAAATGTGTACACATATGGAATATATCATATATTGATTGTAACACTACTTAGCGGTTCACTGATGTTTATTCACCGCTGGTTTTTCAATGTTTTTTCGTCTTTGATGATCATGATGTTAAGGTATCTAAGATGAAATTTATGTATAAACTGATGTAGAAAGTGTGGCATTGCAAGTATTGTAGTATGCGTTGGTGACACCTCTCTGGGAATATTTATACTTAGAGAAATACTTTCTCTAAGTTCATGAAATATATTCTCAATGCTTATCATCTGCGCATTGTTATTGGTGCGTTGTGAGCCTATTGTATGTTGCTCCTAGATGTATTTCAAAAAAAAAATGTACCATTTTTTTTTCCGAGGGTTGTGGTAATCTGTTGCGTGCATATTTTGACGCACATATTACAAAAATACGATATGGCTATTTAATATGGAAAATATATATATTTGCATTCATTTGTGTATGAAAATGCTTCCTCTGGTAAAGCTAGATAATTCATGATTGATTTACACTTTTGAGTATATGAGTGATCTTTCTTGATATTGATTCGGCACATGGATATTGTATTTATGTCCGTTCTTATTTGTTCGGGCCAGAAAATAGATTAATTTTGCTTGTTATGTTTATGGCCTGAATTCATGTGTACTACTTGTCTAGTGCAAGTAGATTCAGTCGTATATTGTATACCTTTGTATGTTCAGGTCAGACTATATCCTTTCTGCCAGAATCTAGCGCAGGTTTTCGTAGTCCTACTGGGTTGTGAAGAGTTCCGATAATGTCGCCAAGAAATGGCTGAGTGTTTTTCCAGGGCTGGCACTGTTTAAGGTTTAACAGTGATTCATAGATATTTTTCTAGGAGAAGTTTATGTCTCTGCAAGAGTCTATTTGTCAGAGATCCTCCTCATATGTGTGATTCGGACTCCAGTTATGCCAGACCCTATTTTTGATGATCTCGAGTCGATTAGACCTAGATGGAACATTGTGCTTCGTATCGCTAGGGTCGTGTTTTGTATCGACGAAGATGACAGGCTTTCCTACAGCAGTTATGTCTACGTGAATTAGCTTGATTACTGTAGAGCTGTATGGACAACTTTATGAAATTATTTATACGCACATTATAAATTAACTTTGGCTTATATCCACCTTCCTACGAGTGAGTGAGCGACAACTCAGGAAGGCGGCCATGTTATATTCCTGTCATCGTATTTTTTGATCATTGTCAAGAGAACAGATTATGTATCCTACTATCGGGCAGTGGTATCGAGATCTTGTTATGAGGTGAAAACCCACTATCGTGGTTTATGATTATCATACAAACATTGGACATATTTCAGCTTAAGAACTTAGCTAGGAAATGAAGGTTCGGCCAATGACTTTTGTATGTTTACCGATCCTCATTGACGCGTTCAGTCAGTAGAGGATACGGCGATTAGGTACCAGAACAGTGAATGCTACCTTAGATTGAATGTTATTTCACTACTACATGAATGTATCATCCACGATTCAAATAACCTATGAATGTACGTCAACATGTTCCCATGACTGTTTCCGTGCTGTCCAAGTGTGCGTCCATATTAAAGTCAGTGAAACGTCAACTGTAGTTCCAGTCATCCTTGACTTACACCTGTGATCGGAGTGAGTGTGCTGTAAAACTGTCGAACTATCCTCCATTCGCGTCTATTACCATTGATGTTTACACTCACCCATTACATCAGAAAAGGCACTTCACAGTACACCTTGTCAAGGCACCAACAGGAACGAATCCTTTACAGTTGGAATAACGTTTACTTTACTTGACAGAAGTGGTCGATAAACTAGATCTTTACAACAAAGAAAAGAAAAGAAGAAAAAAACGGATATTCTACACTCGGTCTCTGCTGTCTCTAAATCGCTTCTGTGGCGATAACTAATAGAAGTGGAAATATATATTATTATACCTGTTTCTAGCTTTCTACTTGAGTCTCGCCGAACTGTTTTAAAGCCATTTAGGGCAATTTCATCATCTGATATTTTGTCGTTTAAACGACTTTCGGAAAGTCCAAAAACATGAAAATTTTTATTCAGAATTTGTGTAAGCTCAGGAAGTTTGCCTAATAAATGGTAATGTTCAGGTGGCCCAGCCGTAGACCATCCTTTATTAGCCATTGTGTCTGATAGGTATGCATTTTATTTTGGCGAGTGGTTTAAAAAGGAAAATAACAAAAGCAATTTTAAATACGAATCCTACGAAAATTTAAACTAATTAACGTCACCAAGTAAGTGAAAATACAAATGTTAGTACTTAACGTACGAACACTTGGTACAAGTATTGCTAAAAAAATTACAGTTAACTGAAATTGTCAGTAGTATATTAAAATAGTCACACAAAAGTAGGCACGCACGTTTTCACACCACAACACTGAAATTCTAACAAAGTAATTAAGCAACACTGAGAGAATACGAATTAAAAAGTAAATAAAATAAAATCTTGCAAATTATGAAAAAACTGTCGAAGGCCTGTAGCCAATGAAATTAGAGTGTTTTGAGAAAGTAACAAAGTACTTATTACTTTATGCGTCACAGTAATCAACTAATTTTTCACGGGAGAGACAGCTTTTGTCGCAGGGTTTAAGTCAATAACAAAAAAACAAAACAAAAATGAGTGGATTCATCATCGATAATGGATGTCTCTGTCAAGTATATAGTAGGGCCCCCGTTGCACAGACATCATTAGTGCTTGGCTGAGGGATGCAGGACTGAATTGCATCAGACAGACAGACAGATAGATAGATAGATAGATAGATAGATAGATAGATAGATAGATAGATAGATAGATAGATAGATAGATAGATAGATAGATAGATAGAGAGATAGATAGATAGATAGATAGATAGATAGATAGATAGATAGATAGATAGATAGATAGATAGATAGATAGAATAGACGGACGTAAGATATATATATATATATATATATATATATATATATATATATATATATAAATATATATATATATATATATATATATATATATATATATATATATATATATATATATATATATATATATATATATATATATATTTTTTTTTTTTTTTTTTTTTTTTTCGTAACCAGCGGCACTTGGGCTTTCAGCCCTTCGGCCCAATGACATGTCATTGCGAGGCTGGGGAACCTGAGGACTTTCCTTCCAACCCGGTCAGGAGCTTCGCTCCTTCCCATCCACAGAGGGTTTATCACAGGAGCCGTTCAGGCTATTCAGTCAAATTTCCGGCCGTAAACATTTCTTCAAACGCCGACGCCCGGGTTTGAACCATGAACACCTGGTCGCCAGTACAACGCCGAAGTCATTACACCAGCGCGGCTCCCATATATATATATATATATATATATATATATATATATATATATATATATATATATATATATATATATATATATATATATATATATATATATATTAATTAGGTCTGGGTTCTTTTTTCAATCTTAATCGATTAATCAGATGACTTTAATGAAGAAAAGTCAATTTCCAATACTTTGAAAAATTATTAAAAACCTCATAAATAAAATATTTGTTTAAATCACTAAGGACTTTATTTAATGTATCTTATTAGAGGGCAACGTAGTCTTGAAAATTTAATAAAAATACTGAAAGGTTGCAACCAAGTAATTAATTATTATTGACTATACTTGCCGAATTCCTTATCACAAACTTCTTTAACACTGTAAGTGCACTCGCATTTAATAAAAAACATACACATTACTAAAATTGGAATAATCGATTAAAATTTGTTTTATTATTCAATGGATTTTTTAAAAATTTAACAGATTAATCGAATAATTAATCGTTAAAGATCCCAGGTCAAAAAATATATATATATATATACACACACACATCGAGCCATTAAGGGTTTTTTTTTTTTTTTAAGGACAATCTGAAGTCTGTGTTTAAAAAGGGAGAATCATTCGCATCAGTTTTTCAGGAAAATATGGAAAGGCGCGCATTGCACTCTGCTTGAAGCGAAAGGTATGTAGAACACCCATTATAATCATCCCACATAAATGCCGATAAGCTATTTTATTCGGATTACACTTTCCAAGTAACCCGCCAAAAAAAAATGTTGTGTAAGTTTACTAACTTAGGTTCGTAATAACAGTGCCATGCCATACTGTTTAATGTTTTTTTTTTTTAGTTAATCTGTTTTTTTATTTTAACAATGTTGATGTGTAATCCTGGCAGTCTGTTATTTGATTCACTCAAGAAGGGTTAGCACACTGGCTTCCTAGCTCGGTGGTCCATGATTCGATCCCCAGTCGAGGGGGGATTTTTTTTAGACCACAAACGGCTCTGATGCCCAGCCTCAGGAATTAGGTACCAGAGCAACTCTGAGAAGGTGAAGACGGCCGGCGTGCTGCCGACCACAACACCCCTAGTGTGACGTATGGTCAAGAAAATATGCGCCTCACACTATTTTCCAATATGCATCAATGGGCGTGTAATGGTCTCTTCCCCTCCAAGAAAGGCCTACGTTACTTTCGTGCAACGGGTCTACACAACATAATTGAAGCAATGAACCAGGATATGACGATCCACATATTTATTTGACAGCTTCACTTCAACAATAAATCTCCATTAGGCACTACAGGCATCATGTATAGACAATCACATTCTTTGTCCGTTATTTCAAAGTCCTCGTTGATGAAACCAGTCAGTTTACTACCGTCGGGCTGAATATGTCGATAAGTCAGGTGATAATAATCTGTGTTACTCTTCCATACAGTCAACGGGATTCACCGTATTGACACGCTTCAGTCTACCTGACTTTGTACTTGAGTTAGGGATAGAAAAACAGCGAGGAAGGGAACTTGTCACCCCCACTTCTCGATGTTGGACCCAGGATAGTGAAGTCTCTAACACCAATCTCCTACGGCAGTATCTATTATGGGACTACGTTTACCTTTTTTACATTCATTTGATACCTGGTACACTACAATGGGCGTGTAACAGGATCCTCCTTCCTACACTACACTTGCGTCGAAATCCAACATTCGACTAATATAACTTTTGAGGACACACAGAAGATACTCTGTCTGTCCACTGCCCGACTAACTTCTCTCTCTAACGTCACAATCTTTTTCTGACATCACCATTCACAGCGCATTCTAACTTATTTTGTAAATCCACGCAGCGATAATTGAAGAAACCTTCATCTGGGAAACCTAAAACCTTCAATGATCGTGCGCAGCTCTCAACAATTCTGTTATAACTCAAGACAGAGAAATTAAATTTCAAAAATTGCAAGAACAACAAAAATTTTGCTGGTAGTAATTAAGGTGGATGTGTTTCATTCCACACATCAATTTAGAACCAAACGATACCAGCTTTCCTATTATCTTGACACGTCAGTTTCCTGTGAATTTAGTGGTTGCGTTGACTATCAACGCACGGGACAGTAATTTGATCATTTAGTTATATACCTACTATATGCAGGCTCTGCTCATGGTCAACCTAATGTAGCGCTCACACGAGGAAGGAACACAAGCAATCTATATATTCAGGACACAGGATATCGTGGCAAAAATTTTAAAGATAACCATACCTTTATTTTTATTTTTTTTAATGTTGTGATTAAAGAGCTGTTGAGTAATTGTTCAAATTACAGTCTATTTACCTATTCTCACTTCTCAGCCTTCTAAACGTGCTGCACTTGCTGAAAGTATTATATTATTTATCTATTTATACGGATAAAAAGACAGAAAATATTTTGCAAGTCCAACATGAGAGCACAGAGACATCATACCTTACATATAGTCATCGAAACCGTAGCACATGTAAAATGTCTAAATGTGTTCAAAAGCTAACAAAGCAAATTATTCTGCAGTGGAATGAAGAAAAATTAAATCGTACAGTAAATGCGTCCGTGTTGTGCTAATATATAAACATTATTAACTGCATGTAGTAATTTAGCTCATATATCGTGAAGACAACAACAACAAAACAGATTTTAAAAAATTCTTACCCAGTTAGTAATATACTCGATCCTAGCACAAGATTTAATCTTTCTCTTTTCACGTGCTGCGCTGAGATGAACAGTTTTTATAGACAGGCAACAGTTTGTGTCAGCGAGCAACAGTAGCGCCCAGTGCTGCAAATTTGGGTGAACCCTAGTCGCCGGCTCGTGTTTGTCGATTAGCAGTGTATGTAGACTAGTTTATAAAACTTTTACTTCTAAGATTTATGTTGCTACTGATGTTTATAAAATCGTGTTTATAAAATCCTTGCTCAAAATTAAACCGTAATAACTTTTCTCACTGTAAACAGCATATAAAAGGAAAATTTATTAAGTTTAAGCTGTTTTCTTGTCATCAAAACTACAGTCTCTGGATGAACTTAAAGACAGGATCCCACAGGCAGTTCACTAATAAGAAACTGGAAAGAAAATCGGATTGAACGTTGTGTCAGAAAGATGGCGGTTATGTTGAAGCCAAAACAAAAATTAAACAACAGTGAGTTAAAACATGACAAATTATGTTTTCATATGCAGGTTAAAATGTGCTCCTTTCAAATGTACTAAGTCCAAAGTTCCACAAGGACTAAACAACTTATATATATATATATATATATATATATATATATATATATATATATATATATATATATATATATATATATATATATATATATATATATATATATATATATATATACGAGGCGTGTTCAAATGAAACCCGACCGTGCTGCGCCAAGTGGACATTCGTAGGAGGAGCACAATGACGTCACATCTGACGTAATAAGCACATACGAATGTACAAGTGTGTAAGTTTTCATTCTCGTAGTATTCATTGGTTGTGCTGCAGACTGTTAAAATAATGGCCGGTGTGATAAGGAATCCGTCCACAAATTTCAAGTCCCAGATTTCCGCCGGTAAGGTTATGCTGACCGCATTTTTTGACCATAAAGGCCTTCTATTGGTAGACTTTAAAGAGCCTGGCGAGAACATTAATGCCATCCGCTACAAAGACACACTAGAAAACCTGCATACAGCCATCAAGAATAAACGACTCGGCATGCTTTCGCGTGGTGTGATTCTGTTGCACGACAATGTTGCGAACATTGTGCAGGAAGCGTTAGCAAGGAAAAGGTGGGAAGTTCTGCCACACCCAGCCTACAGCCCCGATCTGTCACCATGTGACTTTCATTTGTTCGGACCCTTAAAAAATTCTCTAAAGGGACAACGATTTGACTCCGATGCAGACGTAAGGGCCTCGGTGACCAAATGGTTCAATAAGCAACCAAAGTCATTTTTCTCGGACGGCATCAGCCGTCTACCCAAGCAGTGGGATGCGTGTCTGAATGCCTATGGTGACTATTTCTAAAGGACCCCAGTGAGTACTTGCTTCATAACAATTGCTGCATTTAATTCTACTACTCCTGCTGATGTACCTTACATATATTTGTTATAAAGCCACTGGGACGGGTGTCGTGGTTGAGTTTGAGTGTAGAGTATTTGTCGAGTTGGACAATAATAGTGAAATCGACAAGGGATAGTGACTGACAGAGTTATAGATTACACTTTAGATAAGGTGTAAATAGGAGTTGGACTTGAGACAACCTGGAAGAAGATTTATTCAAAGGATCTCTCTCTCCAGGCCTCAACTCACTTTTACTGTCTAAGCATCTCCGGCTCTCACTCTTTTCTCTTATCATACATAGAGATTCTAGTAAAGAGCTAAAAATACAAATATGGATGGAAAGGTCGTGAACAGCGTATTAATAAAGGTGTAAACTTTATTAAAGAAGAAAAAGCATGGAATTAATGCATATCATCACGACAACATAAAATTACATCAATAATCAACTAATCAACAATAGTCATCAATAATCATATACACCAACAACCACACACACAGATCACCATTTATAAAACCTGTAGAACACAGAGAGATGAAATAACTGACTGTCAGCCCGTCCGTTTTCGGGACCATATGAAATAGCTCCAGTAAGTGGTTTTTTTCGTATATATCCTCCATCGGTGATGGAATTAACCTGAATAAAATCACTGTATAGGCGCTATCATTGGTGATTCCTCCCTACTGGCGCGAGGTGGGCTGGAAGACTCTATTTACCTTCTGTTTACCAAAATGAATAAACTGCGTGGCAGTCCGTCCGTTTTCGGGGACCAGATGAAATAGTCCAGACAGTGTGTTACTTGTAGATCCTTCGTGAGGGACTATGCCTACAAAACTGTCCTTGTTGGTACTATCATTGGTGACTCCCCCCTACTGGCGCGAGGTGGGCTGGGGGACGCTGTTTATCTCCTGCAGACCAACTAAATGAACTTAGCGACAGCCTGTCCGCTTTCGGGGACCAAGGGGAATAGCTCCAGTAAGTGGTTTTTTCGTATATATCCTCCATCGGTGATGGAATTAACCTGAATAAAATCACTGTATAGGCGCTATCATTGGTGACTCCCCCCTACTGGCGCGAGTGGGGCTGGAACTCTGTCCATGGATGGCTGCTCATACGTGCGAGGTTCTACATAACCCAGAGATCAACCATAGGACTAGGTCACTTCAGGACAACTGATCCCAAGGCGCTCTTATCCGGCGCTAGAATTGGCATGAAATCCGGTTTTTGGCTGGCTTGACTGTGGTTTGCTGAGTGCCCCGTTTAGGCACAAAAAAGGCGGGTGATATGGAATTCTGCTATAGGCATGCTGGGCGGGTTTGATATTCTGGAAGCCGCGATGCTCTGGCTGGTAATCCAATAGGCGAGTAGAGAGCTACTACTGCATTTGGCGATTCCAGATTTTGCGTTGGCTCCGTTGCACTGAGTGAGCTTAACTTGGCGTTGACAAAAAAGGGTTTTGATTCAGGAACGGGGTTGACGATTCGTTTTTAGAGGTATACAGAAACCCTCTAGATCGAAGAGTATATGACTTTCTTCGCCTGACTGAAGTCTGCTCTAGCGATTCGGTCTTCCTGAAACTGAGACCGAAAAGAGACACCCTTTTACATCAAGCAAATAATAAATCACACTAACTTTATACAGAAAGTTTCGCTCCACTATGGGATTAAATTTATTGTAGTTATTGCTATGATAGTTTAGGGCTGTCTTTAACCATGTCTCCTGTTCCTTAAAAATATCAATTATCAACACGCGCCCGCATAGGCTTAATATCTTTTGCACACCCAGGTACCTGTCAGTAACTGTTCTGACATCAAAAAACTACTTCTCTTCTTCCAACTAAACATACAGCTGAATGGATATGCGTATTCATCTTACAACATTAAGTGAATTTACATAAACAGATTACAGCATTTGAAATTACACAGATAAATCATATGTCCCTTTTGGGGAAACAAAATATTAATATCCCACAAATGAATACATAGAAAATGCAATGTTCTTGCTATAAAAATCCAGTTGTGACTGCACATAAGATATAATTATATCTATGGCTGGTGGCTGCTTTCTGTGAAAGTTATAGACTAGTGTCTAACTACACAAGTAAGCATAAAATGATTCTCCCTAGCCACTAAAAATATCTATCAAAAAGGAATAAGTGACTATCTCCTATAATCCAGAATTATTACCTGCATCTCACTATTCAGTTTTTTAAGTGAACAATCCACACCTGACATTATCTTACAGAAATGACAGTTAATTTAGCCTATTATCTGTTATTGTAAGTTTAACATTTAACCCATGATAAACCGTAACAGTTTAAGCACCCTTACTAGGCCGTAGACAGCGCTACCTTATCACTGAATAAAATTACTAGGAGAAGTCCTCAGAAATGAATTCACTTTCCTAACAGATATATATAAAAGCTAACATGAATATATCATATAATAGTTATAAGAGTTGTTTACTCACCCCGAGAAAATGCCAAGAGAAAGGCCTTAACATTTTTGTTCTGTTAAAGTCTGCCTAATTCTCATGATGGTCTATCTCGGGCCAGGAATCTTCTACGAGTGTGTTTGACGTAGTAAAATTTCAAATCTTATAGCTTACAAACCATTCTACCCTTGACACCTGCCTAGCCTGATTCTACAGATGTATCGACGTAATGCGTAATACCGGGTAAGACAGAGGTTTCAGAAGCAACAACTTTGCGAAAATTCCCCCAGAGAGACAATCATAATATTATGTGCTCTTTGCTCATCTAAGGGCAAACAACAAAGACTATCAGCGGGTTATCTCCCCCTACCGGACCGTTTCTTCACAGAAACCGTCTTCGCTCGTGGTCAAACACTAGAGCGACCGGAGAAATGTTTCTCTGGTCAAGCGAGCCACCGGTGCGTTGATGTAATATTACCGCTGCGCTGACCGTTTCTGACCAGTGGGGATTTCTACTGAAAGCCAGAACGTAATCACCTCGGGTGGGGTTTGAGAAGGTGAAAATGAAAGAAAGAAGAATACAAAATGTCTAGGAAAACAGAACATTAAAGAGTAATAACATTGAGACGAGATGGAAAAATAAATTAAGTCACCGTCTACGTGACAACGGGTTTCATTTGAACACACCTCGTATATATAGCATCATCATTGTCGTATTTGTTTCTGTGGAGCATGGAGCCACAAAGCAGCCGTGCAGCCAGCCCCCGCCTTGCAGGAAGGATGTACCAAAGCGATTATGCGCTCCTCAGCCATTTGTTTAACACGGTAAGGTTGCCAGCCCACAGCACAATTTCATGTCTATTGCCTCTTACGAGATGCCCGAAGAAGGAACAGTCCTATTCACACAGTTTATTGTTGAACGCATGCTTCACCAAAAAAGACACACTGAAGCACAACAAAAGACACACTGAAGCACAACAAAAGACACACTGAAGCACAACAAAAGACACACTGAAGCACAACAAAAGACACACTGAAGCACAACAAAAGACACTGAAGCACAACAAAAGACGGACTGAAGGACAACAAAAGACAGACTGAAGCACAACAAAAGACACACTGAAGCACAACAAAAGACACACTGAAGCACAACAAAAGACACACTTGAAGTAAAACAAAAGATACACTGAAGCAAAACAAATGACACACTTGAAGTAAAACTAAAGGCACACTGAAGCACAACAAAAGACACACTGAAGCAAAAAAAAGACACGCTTGAAACAAAACAAAAGACACACTGAAGAAAAACAAAAGACATACTTGAAACAAAACAAAAGACACACTTGAAGTAAAACTAAAGACACATCTGAAACATTACAAAAGACACACTTGACGTAATACAAACAAAAAACACTTGAAGCAAAAGAAAAGACACACTTGAAACAAAACAAAAGACACACTTGAAGTAAAACAAAAGACACACTTGAAACAAAACAAAAGACACACTTGAAGTAAAATGAAAGACACTCTTGAAACAAAACAAAAGACACACTTGAAACAAAACAAAAGACACACTTGAAGTAAAACGAAAGACACATTTGAAAAAAAAACAAAAGACACACTTGACATAAAACACAAAAAAAAACACTTGAAGCAAAACAAATGACACACTTGAAGTAAAAGCAAAAACACACTTGAAGCAAAAGAAAAGACACACTTAAAGCAAAACAAAAGACACACTTGACGTAAAACAAAAAAAACACTTGAAGTAAAACAGAAGACACACTTGAAGTAAAACGAAAAACAAACTTGAAGCAAAAGAAAAGACACACTTGAAGTAAAACCAAAAACACACTTGAAGCAAAACAAAATACACACTTGAAGTAAAACAAAAGACACACTTGAAACAAAAGAAAAGACACACTTGAAGTAAAATGAAAGACACACTTGAAACAGAACAAAAGACACACTTGAAGTAAAACAAAAGACATACTTAAAACAAAACAAAAGACACACTTGAAGCAAAACAAAAGACACATTTGAAACAAAACAAAAGACTCACTTGACATAAAACAAAAACACTTGAAGTAAAACAAAAGACACACTTGAAGTAAAACAAAAAACACAATTGAAACAAAACAAAAGACACACTTGAAGTGAAACGAAAGACACACTTGAAACAAAACAAAAGACACACTTGACGTAAAAGAAAAACAAAAACACTTGAAGTAAAACAAAAGGCACACTTGAAGTAAAACAAAGAAAGACGAACCCAAAACAGCTTGACCAGATCACTGTCAAACCAAGTAAAATAAAAAAAATTTGACATTCAGAGTACACAAATTTTGGTTCTGGGACTGCACTTCATTTGATATCAACGATAAAGCTTATGATGAGATTCAGATTATGATATTAATAACACTCTTAAAGTGTTTTAACATTTAAATAAAAAAACATCTAAGACAAAGCAGTGTTTAGTGTTTAAGCCGTAGGGATATGTGACGTGTAATGGAAAAAGAGTCTACAGTAATCCGACAGCCTTTGGCAACCTTACAGCTGCTCTCTGATTTGCTAGCTAAACCATGTATCAATACCCACTATCTATTTCTGCAAAGTAGCATTTTGTCCCGCCTACTTTGTTTCAATACGAGCTAACGCAATGTTTACAAACTGCGTGACCTGTCAGTCATAACAGGAAAGCAAATCAGGCTGTGTTTACCTCGCCCTCACACGAGCATCTGTCAATCATAATAGTTCTCAGACAGGCTGGCACGTGGGGAAGAAAAAAACACAGACCCTTTGAAGTTCGTACTCAGGTGAGTTAGAAACCGCTGGGCTCTTTGATCTTCAGAAGCGGGCATTCTTACAGAGAAAACCCGTTAGGGAACAGTAAGTCTTTTGATGACGGTTGAAACCTCGACGAAGACCGACCGTAAAGCCTGTATCTTGATATGCTTAGCTTCTGAAATTCTGGATAACACCGGACCGCGAAATTAACGCATTCAGGGATCAGAGAATCCTAATGATATATATACTGTTGTTTTCTTAACTCCATCATCAGTTGTCAGTCAGAATTTTGAATAGTCTAAGCGCAGTCCTAGAAACCAGATTTCCTTGTGTGGATTTGTTACTAGTTTTCGTGGAGGATTTTCATTTCTGAATTTTCTGGTAAAGGATAATAGGGAAAATGTTTTAAGAAGTTGTAGCTTTCAACATTTTGTTCTTCACTTAGATTTTTCTCGCTAGTAAAACGAGTGAAATAAAGTAACGCGGAGCGATTTCCTACCAGATATTCTATTAAAACGTTAAATCACGCCACCCGTATAGACAGTAAACTGATAGTGTAGGATAGAATACAACGTTATATTTCATTTGTGCATATTTGTTATAGTGTCTATTATTTTAATCATATACGGCAAAGCCAACAGATGCTGACAATTTAATTGCTATTTAATGACAGGCGATCATTGTTTAGGCAGCGCGTATAGAAAGATTAAATAATAAGCTTCATTGTACGCTGACGCCGGCGAGCAGGGGCGGACGAGCTAACATAACTCAGACCCGTCTGAACTCAGCTGCTAGCGGAATTTGTTAACTGATAGGAGTAAGGAACCACTGTGTGCCGTTTAAATTTAATCAGGACTGACGGAGATGAGAAGAGATCGTCTTGTCCCCGTCAGTGTGTGTAGATATAGGTTTAGCATATTTTTATATAAATGTTCTCGTATTCTTCGCAAACCTGATCACAAGGGCGGCCAGCGGGCTTTTTTCTTTTGTTTCCTGTTCCTTTTATGGATTTGTTATTTTCTTCTTTTCTTGGCGGTGCGTCCCCAATTTCATTCGTGAACGGGCACACGCCAGAGAGTATTGGAGGACAATAAAAATTTTAATAACTGGGCTTATGAAACCCAGAAAGATATATATATATATATATATATATATATATATATATATATATATATATATATATATATATATATATATATATATATATATATATATATATATATATATATATATATATATATATATATATATATATATTTACCAGCCACAAGTTGGCCGATAGAAGAACCACCATCAGCCTATGAACGAAGTTCTAGCAACTAGATGTTTTCCCAATACTGGAAGTATTTTTCCTGCTAAAGTGACCCTCAAAAACACTCTCAGTTTTTTTTTTAACAAGTTGTAACAACACTTATATGAGACGCAACCATATTAGGCGTTCACCTCATGAACTAATTTCGGGGGATAGACTGGGGCCAATTTGGAGCTGCGACAACTGGGGTGACAGAATATTAAGTAAATTGAATCATGTTCACGGAGTAATTCTGTTACCAAGGGATATTACAGATCTGCCATACCAGGCAATTAGGTAAGAGTGTGAGAGTGGCTACTGTTTGCAAGAGTGTGCGAGTATTTTCTTGTTTGAGGGAAAACTATCCATATATCTGATTTGTCTAAAAGTTTGTTTATTTTACTGGGTCTCATAGAGTACCCTTACTGTTCATTCTGTAACAGAGTGCTAACCTTCAACCTTTGGGTTAATAATTTTAGGGTTCTTTTTCTTAATTTGGGGAGGGTGCACGTTTTTTTCTGCTTTATTTCATATGCATGTAAATGACGCTTTGATCTTATCCTTTAGATATTTTGATGTTGTCGAGTTTTAATGATAATAAGTTACGAAGAAACTTACCTTTGTATATTGGTCAGACCCATACCCATTTATCCTTAGTTTTTCACGTTTGTGTATCTTGTGTTACATAGCTTGTGTGTGTGTAGATTAACTTATCTATTCTTGATAGGGAGATAAAAGCTGTCTTGCACTAAAAGTACAGTCGTACGGATAGGCTGGAAGAAATTACCTAATCACTCCAGAGACAGATCTTTTTCCTCAATTGTACCACCTGTGAAACAATATCTATTTCTATACATTCTCGCGTATCTGTCGACATCCACTCTATATACTCAGACGGGCAAAATAACACAATTAACCTTCCGTACGACAGGATAAAGATGTCTGATCGGATTTTAAAGATTCTCACGACTGTTTTCATCCGTGGAACAAGATCTAATCGCAGTGACATTAAAGACAAGAGCACCTTGTTGGTCCAGGCTATTGCAGTGCATGGGCCATCCAAGAGATGTTAAAAGATGTTGTCAAAAACGGTCATCACGCAGTTTAACAATTTCACTAATGTAAGTTTTGTTGCAATCTTTGTATCTAATAGTGTTTAAAACCTTGCGCGACTCACATGTAAAGCCATTCTTGACGGCAAGTGTGGCTTGAGGATATGATATCTTCCGTGTTCGTAAAACATACTGGTACGTTTTACACAAAACTCTGTTGCAGGGCCCGATACCAAAGTGGCTGCCATTGTAGATGTTCAGAGCATGTACAATTGGAGGTCCCATTCATTTCTTCACGTCCGTAAGCCATTAAGGGTGTATCCTTGAACACTTCCTGAGTTTCTGTACCGCAATGAAGAAGAAGCAGTAGGTCTATGAGGGTGGCAACTGTGTCCGATCTAGTTTTGTGGGTGGAATTAAGGGCGTCCAGTCGACAGATATGGAGCAGGTGTTCTAGAGCAGACATGGTGACATGCTCAGGATATCGTCTACTACTGGCGAAATCCAGCATTGCATACGCTCTGTGTTCACAACGGACAGCTTTCACAGCCATCACCATCTTCACACAAGCGACAATGGTGGAGGATTTTGAAGAATTGGAAAGAATTACGACATGCCTGAGGGTGAGAAATGGTATAAAGAAGGTCACAATTACGTCTACGAACTAGAAAAAAAAAAGAAATGAAGTAAGATCAGCCATAAACTGGGAGATTGAGTATAACTGAGCGGCAGTTACAGACACAAACCTCTGAAGAAGGAAGAAAAAAAGGAGACGCACTAGGAGAAAACAGACGACGGAGACCGCAGTTGGGAATTGGAGTACCCAATAGATATAACAGAAGAGCAGATGTGAAAAAAATGGGAACGAACGAACGAACGCACGAACGAACTTTATTTTCAAATGGTTGAGAACTTAGCATACAGACCCGTCTGATATTTTACCCTTTTATCTTTCATCTTTCATACTGAATTCATTTATTCTCACATGCATTTTAAATGTTTATTTAAAGGAATGCCACGTTGTGAAAGTAAAATAATAGCATACTCACATTTACAGTTTCTAATTATAATCAAGAAATATTTGGTGAAAAGTACAAAAATCATCATTGGAACCTGCATAGTCAGCACTCATAAAGTATTCGAAAAGTCTTCGAATATCTGAATAGGGACTGAGCGTGTTTTTTTAGATCATGTGAATAGGGGTAAATACAGGAGCGAAGGAGAGAGCGCGTGTGAACATACTGAACATTTATAACTCCAAGGAAACATATCATAACTTTATGTCAGCAAGAAAAACATTTACAATGCAGCGCCACTCATGACTCTGGCATCTTCTTGAAGTATAAAGCACAGAAATTTGAACAGGTGTTACCCTCTTCATTCTGCGCCCTCAGCATGCCATTTTATGTTTCCCCATGCCTCCCGTCTGCTTTATTGTCGAGGTTTTCCATTGAAGAGCTAGCTGTATGGCAGTATCTATTTTTGTTAATACTTCTATGCGTGCCTAAGCCACTTCATCGTCATAATGATCATCATCAACTTCATCATCTTCTTTTCTGCTTCTTATAAAGCATGGAGCCATCTTGAGGAATCCTCTGCTGATACACAAAAACTCTTGGAGCGTGGTTTCTACGGCAGATTGTTTCACACAATGCGGTTACCAGCCTCAAACACAACCTCATATTAGCCACCTCTAACGAATTGCCTGAGAGAGCAGTATTTCATTTGTTTCCTTACCTTCTTAAACACCACCGGGAACTACATGAAAAAAGCCGTTCTTTCAATTCCTCCATTTCGTCTTTGATGTTGCTTCTGCCTGTGTTCAGTTATTTCTGTATTTGATCATTTTCTTTCTCTTAGAAATGAAAGCAAATCTTCTCAAGTAACCATCTACTTCCTTTAAGCTGCTTTCACTTGATGTGCGTGCTTTTAATTTTGAAATATGTATCATGAAATCTGTAAGTGAAGTGAAGAGACAAAAAATAATTTGGCTGAGAAACTGGAAGACACCTGTCTATTCTCACCTGTCGAGTGAAATTAACAACTTTTTCTGTTACCTCTGGTTCTGATATAACTCATCGCTAAACGTACATTTTTTTCGGTTTATTCTTTCGAGTGTCTTTCATCTTCTTTCATGTTTCTTTTGCTTTAATACAAAAAATTATTTTTCTATCTTTTTTTTTTCTTTCCGTTTTTTAAAATTTTACTTGCATATGTTTTCATCTCTCTACTTTTTCTACTTCTTTTTCTTCTCCCATTTTTTTTGTCATCTTCTTTCTTCTTCGTGACTTTTCTTCTTATTTTTATTTCCGTATTCTTCTTTACTTCATTCTTCTTATATCATGTTGTTTACTACTTTATTTTTTTTTTTACTTTAACTCGCCTTCTCCATTTTATTGTTCCTTTGTCTGCTTTCTATTTCTTGATATGTCTTCTAAATGCCCCCCCCCCCCCCCCCCAATCGAGAGATCCACGTTGTTAGAGAAACACTTTTCTTCACTCGTTTCTCTAACTCAGCGTTTCTCTAACTTCTTGGTCTGAGGACCCCTTTACACCTTAAATATTATTGAGGACCCTAGGAGCTTTTTTTTACGTGGGTTATACCATGAGAGAATGATAGTGAAAATCGTCCTCTTCTTCTTTGATCATTGGCCGCCGATTGTCAAAGCAGTCAGTGGCCATCACGCCTGGTGGCGTCTTATAGGGCAACAACAAATTGCTTCCACTTTGCTTGGTCGGCGGCCATCCTTCGTACAGTACCCCAACTCTGGTTCATTCTTTGCATCTCAGCCTCCACAGTTCTCCGCCAAGTTGCTTTTGGTCGGCCTCTCTTTCGCTTTCCTTCGGGGGTTCATAGAAAAGCTGTTCTTGTAATGGCATCAGGGTCCCTTCTGAGGACGTGGCCAACCCAACTCCAGCGTCTGCCAGCTATGATGGTGTGCATGTTCTCTTGGCTACTCCGAATAAGTAGTTCTTGGTTGGTGATGGTATTCGGCCAAAAGGTTCGGTGAATTTTCCTTAGGCACATTGTGTGGAAAGAGGACAGTTTCAACATTTCCTTCTTTGTTACTCTCCAGCATTCTGCACCATACAAAAGCACAGAAAGTACACAGCTCTCATATAATCTTAATCTTGTTGATAGTGAAAATACTTAACTGCAATTCCAGACCACACGATTTTTCATATTTGAACATGGTACCTAATAATACTGACGGACCTTGTGTTTAGAAGTAAATTATGTCTGAGTTTAGACAGAGAATGAATGAGTTGTGTGAAAGTAAATATGGATAGTCACTAATGTAAAATAAGGAGGGAGGTATGACTTCTGGAGAGAAGAGATATGTAGTTAAACACAGGCGAATCGCACTGATTCCAAACCACCACTACACGTACAAATACAAAACCAAGAAAATATAGCTAACAGGGGCGGCCCCAGTCCTCATGTTTAAAGACGGTTGCTACTGCTTCGTTAAATTAATCCAGAAAGTTGTATCTCCTATGCTGGAGAACCCACTTACTAACAGTACTAAGTCAGCCGAAGTATTATACCACAGTTCAGCGTAAATACTCCCCAAACTTAGGGAACAATTATATTCCTTCACTGTATGGTCTATCTGTAAGCTGTGGAAAGAAAAACCTATCCCACAGGCCGTTAATGGTATGGCGGTAAATGTTAAAGCTCTCAGTGTAGAGCAATCTGCAGCCTATTGATGTATTACAAGTGCCCTGGGAGTGAGGAGAAACAAAATCAGTGGAGGGCGACGAGGCTAAGTCCCAATTGAGAGACTCCAGCTGATTGAAGTAGTTTTGACTTTTTCAAGAAAAAAACGAATACCCATAGGAGAGGTCAATGACGCACTATCCGGGGCAAAGTAGAGATCCAAGGAGACGACTTTGCAGGGTTACAACAGGCAACCCTCTACCCTCTGACTTTCTGCACTGATGCGTAGAAGTAGCAGTCTGCTATGGTTTATGCTGTAGTAATGGTTTAGGCAGGAAGCTGCGGTATATGGTGTGGTAATGGGTAATTGCAGGTAGCTGCAATTTATGCTGTCGTAGTAGGAAATGCTGGAAGCAGGTACAGGGGATGTCCGATTGCCCCGAATAAAAGAATATTCCTGAACACATTACAACTGTTATTTGCTCTGGCGCAGAATATCCCTTTGTAAGGTAACAGAATTCTCTGGAGACAATGGTAGGTAGTTAGAGAAGCCTAGCTTATATAGTTAGATAACGTCTGCAGGTGTTCAGGCGTGGGGTTGCACGTGCATTGATGGCAGCGCAAACATGGCGTAAGAACCTCGGAAGTTGTCTCAATGGCGTCTCTTGATAAAATAAAGTTGAGACACTCTGTCGGTCATTCGAACGAGACCAGAGTTCGCGATTCTAGACGCGCTCGGATACATGAAAGGCGGCGGAAGCTTTCCTGTGAGTCCAGTTTGTCTCTGCATCAAAGAATCAGGGAACTTTGATGTGACCCACAAGAAAGGAGACTAAAAAGATCTTTAGCTAGTGACGACGCACACGTGCAAAGGTATGGAGTTTAGCCTGTACAACGTAAGCGTGACATGACGAAGTCCAGAAATAAAGCTGTAGGAGCTATTACAAAGAAAATATGGGAGAAGATAAAATAGAGAATAAGACAGAGGTGGACAACTCAGCTGAAAGTGACAGCGATTCACATGCAATTTACGACAGAGCGTGCCTCGCTAAATAAGGCAAAAAAATTAAATAAAAAAAATTATTAAAAGGTAAATACAATCCTAGATTATTATGAAATATACGACCTCAGGGATCCCCTCAACTGGTCTCGGGGACTCCAAGGGGTCCGCAGATTACACTTTGAGAACCGCTGCCTCTAACTGATTTTAAGACCCCAGCCAAAACACAGTGGTTACCACAAATCAATGTGGATATCTTCTCTCGACATTTGTCTGAATTATTTTTGTATTCGTTTAGACATTAGATATTATTTTCATATTTTGCTGTTGAACTGCATTAAAATCTGCACATGGTTTTAACATTCCTGTCAAGGTTACTTAGAAGAATCTTATAAACAGCGTATTACCTGCGTCTTTATGTCTCGTCACAGATTATTATATTTCTTATTTTCAGTTTACTACACCCGCTGGAGTATGGAGGAACACTATTTTACTTAGTCTAGTTGTTCGAGACACGGCCTACATAACTTCTTATCCTCGTGTAGTAGTGATTTCTGTGGTAGTTTTTTTTCAACAATAAGACTATGCTACCTCATCACGATCACCATCACCATCATCATCATTATCATCATCTTCTTTCTGCTCTTTAGAAACATGTAGCCACCACTTCTGATGATCCTCTTAAGGAAGCACTCGCCAAAGCACGAGTTCTTGTGGTGATGGTTTCTATAACAATATGTTTTGCATAATGAGATTTCCAGTCCCATGCACACTGCCAAATTAGTTGCCTAATACGACATGCAGAAACCCTATTTTTTTCCTTTGTCCTATCAAAATCCTTAAATATCGCACGAAATAGTAGTAGTGTTTTTCTGATCTGAATCAAGATAGCGAGGAATTTTAGGATTCGAAATACAAATCCGACCAGTATTAATTTTTATTGTTTCTGCCACATCCCTTTCTCAACCGTACAAACTTGTGCCGTGTGAATTACTCTCTACATTTAATGATTAGGAAATTTGTATTATTTAAAGCTAAGGTGGAAGATCACTGTTTTATACCACTATTAAAATAACTGTTGTTAGCATTAATCAGGGGCGGACTGAGCGATCGGGCATTTGGAGCGCTGCCTGGGGGGCCCCGTAGTAAATAGGAGGGCCAACGTTCCATTAGGCATTTACAGTCTTAGAATCAGCAAATGTGGAGTCGGTAATCACTGACCAATAACCCTTTCGGAATTCTCAGCCCGCCTCTGTTAGTAATAACCAACCTTCGACACACGAATATCTAGCAATTGAGGCACATACAAATTTCATAAGTTATAAATTTGTCATTTTCCTATTAAAAAAAAACACATTTATATGACAAATGTGACCGTCCAGTTAGCTAAGTGGGCAGAGTGCTTTCAGGTATCTAACTCTTGCTCGTGACTTGGGGAGTGCAAAGGAAAGGAACTGATCACCTTACCTTAAGTCTCTTACACTTCACTCCACTACGGCAGTCTCTGCTATGAGGCTATTTTCACCTTTACCTTTATGGCAAATGTGAACATCACAGGCACACTTATAAGGTGTGGTTTATTTCTGACAAAAGAAAGTTCACATTTGATCGTTGTACATACTTCAATTTCTATCAGTTACCATGACAAGGTAGTCTAATAACACTGACTAACAAAAAAAAACTTTTTTTTTCTTTCTCTAACATTTCTATGTTTTTCTGGTCAATTTTAATGCGCTGTTTTTAAATCTGCAAACCGTTTTTCTCTATCAGGTCGGGATATCTAGAAATACGCAATTGAAGTTTTTTAACAACGCATACAGTATTACAACATCATTCGTACAAGAAGTATAACAGTTATGTAGGCTTGAATTTCTTTGCAGTCGACTTTCGTCGGTGAATGGCATGTGGTACATCGCGATGAAGCATCCAACAATAATCGGCAAGCATGGTCACACTCCACCATCCTTGATAACGTGACTCCATTATGGCGATATCTTGATGGAATCGTTCTCCATGTTCATCGCTGAATTCGCCAAGGTTGTCAAGGAAAAAGTCAAGATGCGAATCGAGCAAAGGGATTTTGAGGGACATGATACAGCCCATAATTCTGTATGCATCTATGCACTGCTTAACAATATGCAACATAGTCGACAGATTTGTGATTTTCCAGAAAGTTATCGACGATCGATTTGAATGCCATCCATGCGCGAAGTTCACTACCATGTAACAAGTTCTCGAATTGTTTGTCTGCAATAACTTTCCTAATCTGAGGTCCTACAAAGATACCTTCCTTTATCTTTGCATCGCTAACTTGCGGAAACTTTTCTCGAAGATAAGTGAAAGCTTTGCTCGTTTTATCTAACGCTTTTACAAAATTCTTCATGAGCCCCAACTTTATATGTAACAGTGGTAAAATGAAGCTGTCTTTGTTAACTAATGGCTCGCGTATTACATTTTTATGCCCGAGCTGCATACGATCCCGGATAGGCCACACCTTTCTTGCATGATGTTCCTGTCTGTTGCGGCTGTCCCATTCACATCGGAAGCAACAAAATTTAGTATACCCAGTCTGCATGCCCGTGAGAATTGCAATGACCTTTAGGTCTCCACAAATCCGCCATTGGTAGTCATTGTACTTTATTTTTTCCAAACGTATAGCCATATTGTCATAAGTTTCTTTCATATGAACAGAGTAGGCGACTGGAATTGATGAAAAAAAATTTCTGTTATGCAATAACATGGCTTTTAGACTAGTCTTGGAAGAATCGATGAAAAATCGCCATTCGTTAACTATGTGCTCATGACCGTTTACATCTTTGCAATAGCAAATGTCATCACCCATCTCAAAGTATTGAACAAGTTCTCTGTGTCTATGACGAAATTTAGATATTGGAGTATTGGGCGCTAAAAGATTTCATTCTTTGAGTCGCGAACCGAGTAATTCCGCTTGTCCTTTGGTAAGAGCGAGATCACGTATTAGATCTGAAAGTTCTGAATGGTTAATTAAGTAAACACCATCATTCACCGGTATGTAATCTGAGTCAGAATTAGTTTCTAAAGCAGGTAAACTATCACTTTCTGATGGTTCATTTACGTCCAACGGATATTGTTCTGGTGGTACTTGGATCGGACACGTGATTGGATCATGAGGCACTGGTTTCGAAACCGATTCAATATTTGGATAAACCACAGACTTTCTAGTTTTAAAAGTGAAACCATGGATATTTGTCAAGCAGAAGTAACAATCAGTAGTGTGATTTGTATGTTCACGCCATATTACTGGCACTCCAAAAGGCATCGACTTATGCTTCGGCGATTTTCGTAACCAACCTGCCAATGTATCGAACAAACTGCATTTGGCTTCCAAGATTTATTTGCATCATCAACTTTCGAATCGAAATAAAGTTCATATGCTTTCTTTAGTAATGGTGTAAAGTTTTTCTGGTCAACACGATCGGTAAAATATCCGCACACGTAACAGAACAGATCAGCCGAATTTCTACAACTTCTAGAAGCCATATTTTGCTCAGAATTATTTCAAAATACAGTAACTATTTGAAAAATCACGTAACATATGTCATGCATCTTTTAGCAGTATAAAAAGTAGAATTATGTTGCTTTTTATTAATTTTTAATAAGCTATATAGTAAAAATGAAACGGAGCAAATAACGGTTTCCCAAAAATATATTTATTCACAAATATCTTAAGAACCCGACGTGATAGAGATAAACGGATTTCAGATTTGAAATCAGCGCAAGAAACTGACCTAAGAACACTTATTCTTATATAAGAAAGAAAAATGTTGTTTGTCAGTGTAATACTACCATGAAGTGTTAGAGATTTACCCATACTATATCCAGGTTTATGACCAGTTCCTCGACGCTTTTGCATTCCCTAACTCAAGATCAGATTCCCATTTACTGCTTTGTGGATTGAAGCATGACGCTACTACGTTTCAACCAGGTAACTGTGCCACGAGAGAATAGCGCTCTAACCGCACTTTACTGTGACAAATTCCGAGCTAAGATTATCAGTTCTTCCTTGCAGAAATAATCATCATTCTACCTTTGAAAATATGAGTGCAAAATCATTTTAACTCTTACTCTACGAACCAGTTCCTGTAATTACCTGATTTTTGTATGGCTCTGGCATCTCTAATTGTTTTCAATACAAAGTCTCAAGTAGCAGGAGCATGTTTAGTTTAATTAAATTTACTTGGATGGTAGAGGAAAGTAAAGATCCTAGTCTTGCTCAAGATGTTTTGCTATGTTGAGCGTGTTAACTTTTTCTTCAGGACTTCGTTATTGCTCTTGGACGTTTGCTTGTCCAGATGCCAGAATGTTTGCTGTTGAAGGTTTGTAACTGTTGAAGTAACAACTGCGGTCTAATTAAATGCAAAAAGACGTTTATTTCCGTCTCTGTGGTGTAGTTGATGCATTTTTTTTCCATTACTTTCGTAGTTTGATTGGCTGAGCGGCTAGAGCGCTTTCATTTCGCGGCATAGTTACTGGGTTCCAGGATTGAAACCTGGAAGTCATAACGCTTCAGTCTACCTAGCTGTAAATAGGTACCTGACTGCTTTTAGTTAGGGCAGGCAAAAGCAGCGAGGAAGGGAGATAGTCACGTAATCTCATTAGAAAAAGCTGGGCCTAGTATTATGAAGTCTCTGACACTTTAGTCGCCTACGGTTGTATCTGCTATGAGATTACCTTTACCTTTTAATCGTTCAGCTTCCCGCAGAGCACAAGCCTACAACAAATACGCATCAATACGCTCTGTCCTATGACACGTAAAAAAAAAAAAACTTTTGCGCGTCCCGTTCAACCCAGTCGGTTATATTACGGCGCATGTCCAAACATAAAAGACTTTCAGGTCTGATGACTTCCTATGAGATCTGTTTTTCTTTCCATGTCTTTTTTAATGCTCGTTATGTTTATGTTTATTGAAGTTTTTGTGGTTTAACATTTTTTTTTCAGAATAGGGAAACCAGCACCATGTCCAACCCTCCTTAGTCGTTTTTACGACATGCTTGATAGAGAACAGTGATACTATTCTGTGCTCCCTTTTCGGGCCCCGGTAACGCACGGGGGGCACGTGGACAACAGAAAAAAACAACAATCAAAAAGCTAAAGACTTTCATAAATGGGTGCTTGCGAAGAACATAATAATTGTAATGGAACGTCAAGGTCAACAATATGGAACTGATGACAAGAGCCAGTGGAACGAACAACCGAATTTTATTTTTCAAAGGGTTAAGAATTGGGCACGCAAGCCCGTCTAACATTCTGTCCTTCCGATCTGTGTCATCTTCCATACTGTATCCTGTCACTCGCTCATGTACTTTGAGCATTAATTAAGCATGCAACATTATAAAACTAAATTAATAGCATCAATTCTAACATCGATTCATAATCAAATTTAATTATGTTAAAAAAAACATAAAAGAAAGTAATTTAAAAAAAAAGACACAAAGAAAATCCAAACTATCCATACAGTAAATTAGACAATGGCTTGAAACATAATCAGGTAAGATTGGCATATAATAAGAACTCATAAACTATCCGATCTGTCTGCTGTTGATTAACTAGGGACTTTGTGTGTTGTCAGAGTATGCGGAAAATTTTACCAGAGGTGAGCGGCATTGAGTCCCATAGCAGATACTGCCGCGGGGAGTGAAGTGTTGAAGCCTTCACTATCCAAGATCCAGTTTTGTGTGGGTAACCCGTTACTTTCCTCGCTGTCTTGCCTTCCCTAACTCAAGAGCAGAATCAGACAGACAGGCAGAACGAAGAAACTTAATTTTCCACGGGTTGACAATCTTTCATTGTGCTCTTCCGTAGTTGATTTAATTATGCAGGTGCTTTAGCATGGAATTCCCTACCAAAGTCTGTCAAAACTGATAATTACATCTCATTCAAAAGACATCTGCATTCACATGTCATGAAATCTTGTACACACATTTAACGACAATTCTGTTTCAGTTATTTCAACGTTTCCTTGAGCATTTAACTGTCATGGTAATTTTCTCAATTTTAAATTGAATTTTTAATATTAAGTAGCTTTATTGCTCTCTCTCTCTCTCTCTCTCTCTCTCTCTCTCTCTCTCTCTCTCTCTCTCTCTCTATCCCTCTCTCTATGTGCGTGAATGACTATGAGTAAATGTACTTGTGTATGCTCAGTTTCTGATTGTGATGATAATATTAATTAATTCTGTCTGAAGTTGTTAATATTTTTATTTTTATTTGTAAAACGCTGAAAATTGTATTGCAGGGCAGAAATGTAAAAAGGCAATTATGCCTATTTCTTTACCCTGATGAAATAAAGATTTCTTTTGTTCGTTCTTCTCGTTTATCTTTTTTTACTGTTGTTCAGACATTCTCCAGCGTACTAAGAGTTGTCATTGAAGGGAAGTGTGGTGGATTTGGTGTTATAGAAGTTATTATTTAATATTATTTGTCTACCAAGTGAGGTCAGCTGTGTAGGCCCCTGAGTGTAGTAGTTGATGGTTAAGTATTTTTAGGGAACCTATCTGCTACCACCCTATGATCTCACTTGGCGCTATATTTTTACTTATTATTGATGTGACTACGTCTAAGTGTCTAGGGTAAGGAAGGTATAATGCAGTGTAAGTCAAATCAATACAAATACACTTTAATTCTATCACATAAATAGAACTGGGTCAATACAACAACCACAAACAGACTAACACTCTAGGTTATATCTTATAGAAGTCTGTGGTTGAATATTAGGTAATAGGCTATATTACAATTTTATTTGCCCTGATTCAGAATTTTCTGAGTCAGGACCAACAACAAAAAGAAATTTATGGTTTTATTTACATAAAATTAAATACCAAAATGGATCTTCTGTCCATATAATGCAATATTACAATCTAATTATATTTAGGTATTACTATAGACTAAGTTAACACTGGTAATTAATGGTGGGTTGGGGTATTTTCATCATACCCTCTCTTTTCTCTCTCTTGTGGAATGTTTATTCAACAGTCAAATATTTTATTTATTATGTTTTAATACAAGTGGATGAACTCTTAGTGCCGACACAATGGCACTTATCTTTCTGTTGGTAGTAGTTACGATGCTGACAATCTCCTATATTTCATGGGTTGATTCGTGGTAGACAGCGTGTACCAGCAAAAAATTTCAATCGAATGACCAATCTGACACAGTCCCTGATGTAGTGTGGTAGACAGCGTGTACCAGCAAAAATTTTCAACCGAATGACCAATCTGACACAGTCCCTGATGTAGTGTGGTAGACAGCGTGTACCAGCAAAAATTTCAATTTCTCTCACGAAGATAAATACATCAGGGTTCTGGCACTAGTTTAGTACCAGAACAAAAACTCTGAAACAAGGTTATGATTCTTTATAACATATCTACAATATCATTCCACAAGTAATACATAGTATAATTCAATAAAAAGAAAAGGGTCAGATCCCCTGACCAACCCATTTCCACCATTTTCATCTGAGATAACAACTCATACCAGTGCTCTTATTCTTCTCCCTAATGGCTACAACGCCTCTGACACTTCAACAATGATCCTCTCCCATAGGATAATGTGGGTTAGCCTTCCCACTAGTAACTGTGGAAATCATTTTAAGTTATACAACTCATGTCAGTTCTACTGCGTGTGAGCAACACCACAGGCCCTGCATAAGTCTGCTAGGGGACCTATGTACTTAGTCGTAAAACCTTCCCAATAAAGCAGTATCTCATACACCAATTTTTTTTTTAATAACAAGGTTAATAAATTCGTTCTTACCACAATTCAATGGAAGTATCACAAACATACGTTGACTGGCATTAGCATTAATATATAAGTTCAGCTTTGCCCTCGTCCAGACTGCCAAGGTTTTTTTATTTCACTCTTAGCACTGCTGTTCTCAACGCAGCTTGCATACTATCAATTTTGTATCAAATGGCAACAAGCCTTGGAAGCTTTTTGCCAATATCACTAGACTGGCCCAATCACAGCGAGGGTCTAGCTATTCAAAACTCCAAACATACTAGGAGTGAGTCTGCAAAATATATTTAGCTTTTAGCCAACCAATACCCTCCTGCCTATACTCCTATACTAACCAATCGGATTTGAATCACTCTAATGCCTCTTTTTAAACTTGCGTCCCCAAATAACGTTATGGATAGAATGAGCAAAAACAACAGTCCGTCCGTCTTACCGTTCGTAGATATATAGTATTATTTCAATATCTTGGTTAATAATTGGACTACTATGTATTTTAAAATATATTATTGCTCAGGAGACTCTAATCTATCCTTATATATGATTTTTATGGCAATATTCATTGTCGTTTGAATTTTCATATTCGTCACTGTTAGTCGTCAATTATATACTTTCCCATAAGTCGGCCACCCCCTCCCCCCCCCCCCCCCCTATCATTTTTATTCAAAATAAACCAACTTGTTTGGGTTACGTCAGAAATACACTACTAGGCAGGAATTGAGAGCTGTCTGTGTGTTTATACATTCTGGCGTGTCCAACAGCGTGGATATATGCATGGAACTGTGTGTCGAGCGAAGAGGGGTTTTGCAAGGCGGCTTTAATATTTGCGTTAATTTTTGCTGCAGTTTCGTTCTACACTTCTGGAAATTGTCCGGATTGCTACTATTACTGGCGTTAAAGTTAAAATCTTAGGTTAATTCAGAACGGCAGTATAGTGTCGCAGTTCTGGCACAATGTTAATTGTAAGTCTCAAGGACGAAACTAGGAAAGCGTGTAAGATTTGACGGCGGGATCATTTTCTAAGCATTACCACTGCACAAAATTCAGTGCTGTACTGGCGTAGAAGACGACGATAGGCAAACACACACGGGCGGGTTTATTTATTATCATAGGAGTAAAATCTTACCGAATTTAGCGGTTATTTCACAGTTGTCGCTACAGGAAGTACAACATTATAAAGTAGCATAACCGGACACATTTACAACTTTTGATCACAATAAAGAAATAAAGTATTCTGACATGAAAAACTAGATCATCAGATCCTCCATACAGAATATTAGATAATAATGCGTGGAACAAGAGACGCGAGGAAGATGAATAGGACAAACTTTGTGGGACACCTGTGGATAGCATTACAAGGCAGTCCTTGTTCTGGAACCCCAAGGGTAAAAAGGCAGAGGTAGACCAAGAAACACATGGACAGAAGAATTGGAGACAGAAGGAAAAATGATGGAAAGAGCTTGAGCTGATGGGACGTGACAGAAGGACTTGGCATTTGTTTGTTGAAGGTCTATGCTCCCTGGGAAGCTAAATAGTGTCGTAGATTTTTTATAGGTGATTAAGATAGATTCTGGTCCCGTCTGAATAGAACTGGAAAAGGTGGTAACTCAGTGAGAGATAAGGTAAAGAAATGGATTTCACGAGTGAAATGGTGAAAAGGTAGAGTCTGTCCCTGGATTGAGAAGATACTCTAGTCCAGCCTATCGCTACGACTGAAATGTGTTTATCAGACAGTTTACCTTTCTGTATATATTAACATATACGGTATAACCACTCACATACACACACACAGAGATAAGTGACGACAATTAGACGCACAAACGTGAAACTATAGTAAATGGAGTAGGGATATTGGGCCGAGCTGACAACACAGGTAATTAAGTTTCATGTTAAGTTTATTTATCATTAAAAAAAAACTTCACAACATTCAGTATTAAATAGAAAATATAAAATCATATGTTACAGAAATAATAAAGAAATAGACCCATAAGTGCAATTCCCTCTGTTGAGACAAGATCCCGTTAGAAGAAGTTAAATAACCCCCAAAAGGTCAAAAGATTTGCGCTATGGTATAGAATTGTACTTTACTGTAAAGAACAGAGTTCCTAATTAATCTATTCAGAAAAATAACAGTATTAGCAAACAAAAGAAAGGCACAACAAAGTGAGTACAATGATTATACAAAAGAAGTATTATTCACTCCTTCTTTCTCTCGCTTCAGACAAACACAGGCCACTTTCAGTCGCGCTTATCTAATTGTTGATTAACAACATCTGAAACATATATCCATGGTACAAACAGCAAATCCAGTGTTGGGTTGTGTTTTGGCAAAATAAGCCACAGCTCCTCCAAGTTTGATTAATCCTGTTATTTGGGGAAAGCTTACTTCGTTACTGTTAATTGGATCTGTTTATGTCATATCAATTAGTCCAGGTAGGAAAATAATTACGAGATCTAGTGTTCACAGTGTCAGTAGCTTGTAATTCCAATAATTAAAGAGAATGTCATGTACGTAAATCTCTCGGGATAACAATCCTCGCCACAACACAGTGGTCGGTAGTTGGGAAATGTTAATTTTGATAATTTCGCCACAGCGGGCTGAATGTACATGAAAATGGGAAAAAAAAGAATCTGGATAGCTATATGACCAGTTAAATTAATTCTTATAGTCTTTTGTTGGTACTCTCTCTCTCTCTTTCTGAGTGAAAACAAAAGGGCCAAACAGGTCAACCTCGAAGACCCGATATTTATATAAGAATGTTTTTTTGTACTGTTGGATTTAGACCCGTTTTCTCAGGTTCAGGCCGCTGGTATGTTTTGGTTTGTGACCCGTAAACAACACAGAAAAAGAAACTATCTCCAATCGAAATACTAAGAAATCCACTTTAACAATGGTCTAGTATTCGAAGCTAGATGTTCCAAAAATTCTGAGGCTACTAGGTAAATGATTTTAAAAGCTAGGAGATATATATATATATATATATATATATATATATATATATATATATATATATATATATATATATATATATATATATATATATATATATATATATATATATATATACATATATACATACATACATACATACATACATACATACATACATACATACATACATACATACATACATATATATATATATATATATATATATATATATATATATATATATATATATATATATATATATATATATATATATATATATATATATATATATGTGTAGAAATTCGCTATCTCTTGCGAGATATAGCGCCTTCGCCCAGATTTTGGGAAAATCTGCGGTCGATTCCTGTATTAAAGCTTTATTTCACGCCTTTGCCGACGCAGAGACGTGGGCCAACGAGCAAACCGTCTTTTGATCTCGGCTTAATACTGTAGCGAATTACGGGCCCTGGGATCACGAACTGTGGTTATCTCCCCTTGAGGAAATGCAACCGTCAATGGTCCGTCTTTTTACTTACTGCCCATGATTCTACAAATATACTACCCGTTCTCTGATTTGTCACTATTTCAACGATTGCCCAATCGTTCCCGTGATAATTCAGTTAACGGCTCTGGACTTGCTAATAGGTTTGTTTGTAAACATTCCTAGTGCCTGAAAGACATAGAGAAACGAAAATAGGCGTGGCTAAATTATGAGTTAGACAGATATCGAAGTGTAGAAGTTCTGCGCTTAACCAAACGTGCATACTAATAAGAAAGCAAAGGTGGGAACCAGGTGGTAGCAAAAACGTGAGGATACATGTAATATATTTACATAACCCTGTCACAATTAGTAAATATTGATTGATTGGTGTCTATGTTTAATCTCTTTTCCATTGGTTTTTGGTGTCTCTCTATTACTCATACCTGGCAATTCCAAAATAAGGACTGCCTTGTAAGGCCGTTAACTGGTCTTCGCAATATGTCCACTATTTAAAACTAGCAACCTCTTCTTACATCTAGTTCCATTGTTATTTGCATGGATTTGACCTCATCAAATTTCTGATGTCATCATCTCTCAATAGGTCTCTAATAGTGAAATTATCATCTTTTTGTATGCATCTCCTTTCACTTAATGTGACCTTTCTCATCGGTGTCTCTAGTAGTGACCATGTTTGAACACTGGTAGCAAAAAATGGCAAGAATACGCTATAAATTTGTTATCTTTTTTTTTTCTAATAGAGGTCTATTTTGCACGAAACCGGCACCATTTGGTAATCTACTGTATTAGAACTTAGTCATCGTGTGTCATATTTCTCTATCCATTTGAATTCTTTCTTATGCTTCGACGAGTGAAAATAATAAAGTTGTTACTGTAGCTATGAGCGTTCGTTTGATTAAGTGGTTAGAGCGCTTTCCTCTCGACGCATGGGTTCCAGGATCAAAACCTGGTAGCCGTCATGCTTAAGTCTACCTAGCTGTAAATTGGTATCTGACTCTGCTCTTGAGTTTAGCGAAGGTAAGGGCAGTGAGGAATGAACTAGTCACCACATCTATTAAAAAAAATCAGAACCTCGTATGGTCAAGTCTCTAACACTTCACTACTCTACGGCAGTATCCAATGTAGAACTACATTTACCTGTTTATTTCAGGTATGAAAGTAGCACTCTTTGTAACAATACTGAATATTTTGCATCCCTCCATAAGTAGGTCACAAGGTGAATAACTTCACCTGGGATAAATATCACCTACCGCTGTTTTATGTGCACGGGCATCATTCAGTAACTAAAGATAAGAGAGTATGGAATATTGCAAAGAAAGAAATATTGAAAATGTTATATTAAGGTTTTTTTTTTAAGGCATAGAAAAATAAAGATAAAAAGAGAAGATCGAAACTGCAGAGAGCACTTTTAATGAGTACTAATGATTTAACTTCGGATGATGAGGATGGTGATGATAATGTTGATGATGTGTGAGTGTGTGACAGTTAGCTCGTATAATTTTATTTATGCTATAGTTATTCAGGTATGATATTAGTCTATCTGTTATTATTTTGCAGACTTTGCGCTTGGCCTCAGGGAATAAATCTAACACAGCCAATTAAACTGAATTTTAAACAGTGTTGTAACCGGTGTTCCCACCCTGAATTTTGAAGAAAGAAAAAAACAATATGGTAACTTAAAAAAACACATAGATACGTCGTACATCTAGATTTTGAATTTTCGGCTACTTTAGCGACATGGTCTACTTTAGGCGTTTTTTGGGCTACATTGGGGGAAAAACTGAAAACCAAAAGTTGATCTAGGTGGTGTTCTTCAACTAATTAAGAAAATTGACACCTACACGGGACACACACACAAAAACTGAGGTCTAGGTGAATCCACCCTAAGAGTGGAAACGCTGGTTGTAAACCGAACATATTAATCTGCCTCGTATAAGCCCTGTAACTAGAGATGTAGTTTCATAGTAAGTTTCAGAGCATTGCTTTGAATACACACAGGATGTAGAATCATCGTCATCATTCCTTTCTTTGTTACATACTTACACTTGGTCCTCTTGTAGGCAGCCTGTACTAAATCATTCTTGTGCTATTGCAAATATGGTTTCTATAGCAATGTGTTTACATGATGAAATTGCTAGCCCTATGCACAACCTAATATTACTCGCCTCTTGCAAACAGGGGTGTAGAATAGTATGAAAAAATTCTTATTCCTGAAACTCACTGATCACACAATGAATAGAATTCATAAAGTGCTACAAAATTGAAATGCGATAGAACTTGTAAACACAGGAAACAGAATAAAAGTACTGTAAACGACTGTTACAATCAATAAATAAAAAGAAGAGAAAACGTGTTACCACCTGGGCTGCACATAAAAACCGCAACAAAACAGATATAATGACAATTAAACATCAGAAATAACAAATTATTTTTAATGAAGTTACATGGAAATCAGCCAAGTTGACTAATTTGATAGAATGATACAACTATTTATGGCCAGCGTAAGGCTGTTTATAACAATTCCCGTATTATGGTTTATGACAGGTTTCCTTATTCAGCAGTCAGTAACAGCAATTTATGACAGCTTCATAAAACAAGGTGTCCAGAAAGTCGTCCGCCTTTTGTAATATCTTTTGAAAGGTACGCTGCATCATGCTTTTGTAAGGTGAGCTGTATACTATAGCACGTTTCACTAGCTTTGCCCTCAAACAAATGTAATTATCTGATTAACCGTCTAACGTATTAATGCCATTTTTTGCATACGATGTTATATTGGGTTAGACCCAACAAATATATACTTTATATATGTGCATCTTGTCCAGTTCCCATAAACGGATGAAATCCTTTGATCTTTGTCGGCATACTAATTATTGTGTATCGAGAAAAGAAATTTTACCACTTCATGCACATATTCTGTGAATTGATTAGGCATAGGCGTGTCTACTATTACAATAATGTGGCCATCACGTTTGCAATTGAATACGTGTTGAAGATGATTTCTTAAATGATCTGCATGCGAGATACTCGTGACATTGTTTGTCATTGACATTTAATGCGCTACCATACTGGACCTTCCTTGATCTAATTATTTCAATGGGTATCATCTCTTTGCGGTTCATAAATATCATAATGGAACGTTGCTCCTCTAATGTGCTTGTAAATAACGGTAAGATCATCTTTAAAGAAATTAAACTTCATCCGAATCATAATCAGATGTCTCTGAGAAATTGAAAATCAATCTCGGCTGAATGAAGGACAAACCATCATTCTTCCAATATTCCTCTTCCTCTTGTAACACATGGTTCTCACTTTTCTTCCAATAATCCCTGGCTATATTGGAGATGGCGGCTTTTATAAGTATTTCAACATCTTTTAATTTGAACGTTCTATTTTCTGTTGCTACCTGTTCCTTAATTTTAGCCCATACTGATTCTATTGGGTTTAAGTGAGAATGGTAAGGAGGTAATCTTAAACATCTGTGACCATGTTCATGGATTGCCTTGTCTATGTGAAATATCTTTGTATGCTGTGTCTTTTTTTTTACAATTCCAAGTAATTCAGGTTCATGGACATTTCGTTGAATGGAATGTTGTTTATGGTCAGCCAAATCTTTATTACATCTTTAATACTTGGTGAATTAGAAACTTTATCTTCTGGTGCCACAACGTTGTGATATGAGGCATTGTCCATTATCAAACACCACGGTCTATCCAAGGAAGGAAGTACATGATTCACAATCCAATCTTGAAATATCTTGCCATTCATCTCTGCATGGTAATCCCTATTATCTGTGGATTTTGAAACAAATATGAGTTCAGTATTATTTAGAAGCCCATGATGGCTGCTTCCTGGATGTGCAATTATTAGGCGCTGTCCTTTGCTGCTTGGTACTAGTCCCATAGTTGTTCCATCAGATGATTGCTATTCTCGTTCATTACTGTGGTGCGCATTGATCCAAGTTTCATCTCAATACAGAAAATCATAACAATCTCTTCTCATTTCTCTGACCTCGCGTATATATTTGCTTCTCATTGCAACTATATGAGGCTTCTCACAAATAAGGTTTCTACCACCAACATATTTTCTAAAAGTGAATCCCAAACTCCTAATAGTCCTCCATAGCGTAGATTTGGAAATATCAATGTCATTATTCTTTCTTAACCAAATTTTCAATTTCCTTAAAGTCACTGCCTCATTATTGTGAAACATATTGCAAATTTCTCTGCGGATCAATTCTCTGTCAAAATTATCCACCACTCTTGGCCTAATTTTCGTGTGTAAAACACTGGAATTAGACATTTCAGATGTCGCTATTTAGCGGTGCAATGATCGTTTGCTTATCCCCAAGGCGTGAATAGTCCTCTTTTATGGGTTTGAAATAGAATGATATAGTTTTCCTCGAGTAGCTTCATTGCAGAAATACTTAAAAATCCTATTTGTGATTTGCTGTAATGTCATAAAATGTACTCGCAGACTCATTTTTCCTTCATAACCACACAATAATTTTTGTAGACACACCTCTGATTGACATTGTGTGCGTTGCACCGGATATAAACTGTTTTATGTTCAAGAAGTGCGATTTCACGCAATTTCACTCAAAAATCATGCCAATTGCTTGATAAACCAAAAATGTGCAAATGAGGTCGTATAATTTACTGTAGACATTTCAATATGTGTGCGTGTGATGTGTGTTGGCAAGTAGGATTTTATATTATATCGCAAAGAAACGAAAATTGAAACCAATGGTCGCATTTTAATGAAAAATTTAATTCATAGGGTCTATACCATTTCAAATTCACACACAAAATTTCACTTATATGCGTTATATATTCGCTGAGATATAGCATTTTGAAGTTGGGCAAAGCTAGTGAAACGTGCTATAATAATTTTTAAATGGTACTGTGCATCACGTATTTTTAAGGTGAGCTGCATACATCTTATCTGACAGGTAATCTGCATCAATTGTGTGTAAGGAGAGGCAATCTGGACCCGTTGTTTGTAAGGTAAAGTAAGCTGCGTGTATTTTTAATGAAGTAAGCCACATCAGTTGTTTGAAATATGTCCCATCAGTACCATAACACGTTTTTTATAGGCTAAACACAATTTTTACTTGAATATACGAAATAAAAGAAATAACAACTTAAACTATATGAAATATAATAAATAACAACTTAAAAAGTGAAAGATATTATCACAGCAATAACAGCTGATAACGCCTTAAGGGCGTGAAGAGTTAGAGACTTCACCATACTAGTTCTTGCTTTATGAGGTGGGGGTGACCAGTACCATTCCTAACTGCTTTTGCCTTCGCTAACACAAGAGCAGAGTCAAGTACCCATTTACAGTTGGGTTAAGTGGAGCGTGATGCTCTCAGGTTTTAATTCAGGAAACTGGTAAATTTGCTGTCAGTATGCACGCGTTCTAGCCGCTTAACTAATAGGACGCTAAATAACAGCTTACAATAATAAAATATGATAAATAACTATACTAGAATATATAAATTCTACTTCAAAGGTGCCCACCGTATGAGGAACAGAGAAAGCGCATATGGTCATCACCAGTACCATTCCTGGAACAACTCTACCTAGATGCCAACAGTCTCAAGCTGACACTGCTTTCTTTAACATATTCAAGTCGACGTCTGAAAGACAACGAAGTAGAAGAGGAAGAAGAAGTAGAAGAAGATGATGATGATGAAGAAAATGAGAAATAACGACTTAAATATATGAAATATAATAAACAACAATTTATGATACCCGACCTATTTGGCGCATAGTAAGACAGTTCATAGCATCAGTCTATGATAATTTACTTTATTGGCATTCTGTGATAGCCGTCGACATTTACGTCTGCTTGAATTAAGTCAACGAAGATCTGGGGCATCTAGACATTAGAAGTTGTAACTGTTCAAATATTTTCTTGTCTGTATGAGACGCTATGTCTGCATCATCCGGGATCATAACCATCATCATCATCATCATCATACTCATCATCATCATCATAATCATCATCATCATAATCATCATCATCATCATCATAATCATCATCGTCACTCTTCATCTCTCCAAGGAGCCTAGATCTTCAACGAATTCACGCCATGTCCTCCTGTACTCATCAGGTCAAAGTCTTTCCGATGTATCTCTATAATTTCTGTCTCCAGTTCTCTTCTCCGTGTTTTTATTTTGTACTCCCTCTGCCTCTCTTCCGCCGGGGATGAGAGAACAAGGACAGCTATGTCATTACAAGACTAACAGGTTTCCTCATTGGGCGACTAATCCATTGCCATCGTTTACTTCTCATCTCCTGTTCCGCTTGCACCTGTTTTATTTCATGTCGTTAGTTACCACTGGTGGTCTTGTCATTAGTCACTGGTGATCTTGTAGTTAGTTAACACTGGTGATCTTGTCGATAGATAACACTGGTGATCTTGTCGTTAGTTAACACTGGTGATCTTGTTGATAGTTAACACTGGTGATATTGTCATTTGTTACCACTGGTGATCTTGTCATTAGTTAACACTGGTGATTTTGTCATTAGTTACCACTGATGATCTTGTCATTAGTTACCACTGGTGATCTTGTCATTGGTTATCATTGCTGATCTTGTCGTTAGTTATCACTGGTGATCATTTCATTAGTTAGCACTGGTGATCTTGTCGTAAGTTAACACTGGTGATCTTGTCATTAGTTACCACTGCTGATCTTGTCATTAGTTAACTTACTTACTTACTTAGTCGTTCCCCTTCTACCGTGAGGTGTAGAGGTTTGGAAGAGAGAGCGTCAGACTATCCTATCGGTTGTCTTCCTCCTGGCTTGGTTCCATTCTAGTCCTCGGTCTTTCAAAGATTGTCTAATGTTGTCCTCCCAGCGGACTCTGGGTCGTCCTGGAAGGGGGGGGGGGGGGGGGGGGGGGGGGGGGGGGGGTTGTCTGGATTCCTGGCTCTTTGTTTCCCATGCTTGTTGTGGTAGCCGATCTTCTCCCATTCTGCAGACATGGCCAAACCATCTTAGTTGGGACTGTTCTACTTGGGTCTGCAATGGGTGGGATTTTAGGTCTTGGCGTATCGTTTGGTTTCGGACCTCTTGTTACTTCAACCACCTTCCTCAGATACCTCATTTCTGAGGTTTGGATCTGGCTTTTGTGATTTGTAGTCATTGCCCATGACTCGCATCCATATGTCAAGACTGGGACATAGGTGGAGCGGTATTCAGCCATCTTTGTTTTCTTACCAACCTCTCTCTTGCTGAGGAATCCTCGATTTATGGCCTGAAAAAGTCTCCCAGCTGCTGCTTTTCGAGTGGGCAACTCTTCTTTGATGCCTCCCTTTCGGTCTATAATAGCTCCGAGATATTTAAAGTGGTCGACCTGCTCCAGAACCTCTCCCAGCTTAATCTGATGTCTTCTTTCTTCTCGTGATATCACCATGGATTTTGTTTTAGAGCTGCTTATGACCATCCCTCTCTTCTCCAGCTCTTCCTTCCAGACTTGCAGGTTGGATTGGAGATGTGCTTCTTATTTGTCATTAGTTAATTATCACTGTTGATAATTTCATTAGTTACCACTCGTGATCTTGTCATTAGTTACCACTGATGATTTAGTCGTCAGTTAACACGGATAATCTTGTCACAAGGTTACCACTGGTGACCGTGTGGTTAGTTCACACTGGTGATCTTGAGTTAGTTAACACTGGTAGTTTTGTCTTTAGTTACCACTGGTGATCGTTTCATTAGTTCCCACTGGGGATCTTGTCGTTAGTTACTGCTGGTAATCTTGCCGTTAGTTACCACTGGTGATCTTGTCATTAGTTACCACTGTTGATGTTGTCGTTAGTTACCACTGAGGATCTTGTCGTTGGTTAACACTGGTGATCTTGTCATTAGATTACCATTGGTGATTTTGTCATTAGCTACCACTAGTGATCTTTTCATTAATTACCACTGACGATCTTGTCGTTAGTTACTACTGGTGAACTTGTCATTAGCTACCCCTGGTGATCTTGTCGTTAGTTACCATTGGTGATCTTGTCGTTAGTTACTACTGGTGATCTTGTCGTCAGTTACGACTGGTGATCTTGTCGTTAATTACCACTGTTGATCTTGTCGTTAGTTACTACTGGTGATCTTGTCGTTAGTTACGACTGGTGATCTTGTCGTTAATTACCACTGTTGATCTTGTCGTTAGTTACTACTGGTGATCTTGTCGTTAGTTACGACTGGTGATCTTGTCACCATTTCAGTCCTTCTATTCTAAGCAAGCATCCATTTATAAACATCTGCAACTTCTTTGCTCTTGTGTATGAGCTGGTAACCCGCCAAAACATGGCGAGCAATAATTCTGTTGAGCTCTTTCTGCTGCATGTCATGACGTCATTACCAATTCTCCTGTTGTTATCTCATTCCTTTCCATTCCATTTCTACTTCACTGGATCTACGTAGTCAAACGTATCATGTCTTTACAGACAATGTAGCATGACAAGCTTCCAAGACCTGCTAGCTCTTTTAGTGGGTGCTCGATTTAGATTTCACTTTGCAATGCGCTCAAATTATGTACTTTCTCGAAAAGCTGAAGGCATGTTTTCGTTGTTTATTACTGACGTTTCAGTATAACATTTAGTATATGACAGATTGTCGTGAAACATTCTAAATCCACATATATAAATTAAAAGGTAAATGTAAAGCCTAACACATAAATTCAATAAAAGGAAAGAGAAATGGTAAAAGTACAGTGCTGTCACAATGGCGTACAAAAATCCCCCTTGTTTTCTACTTCGTCTGCAAATTGTAACGTTTCACGTTGATAGTAAAGCCTACTGCATCACTACACGCTTTCTACAATAAAACGTGTACTGTATTTCTAAGAAAACCTTGAGCTAGGCACACTGCGTAATGACCTAAATTAATACTTCCATTAATTTCATTTTATACACTACGTTAACATAAACGGAAAGACAGATGAACTTAGGATAGAGAGAGGGAGGGCTGAAAGCAGGAACGCAGGCAACACTAACACGCGTCTCGCGATATACAATTAATGCCACCCTCCCCGCGCGAAAGGCCAGAGGCACTAATTTTTTTTCAAATAGACCGTGATAAAAAAACACTACCCATACGAGAGTTAGGTTTAAAAAACCTGAAAAACGCTTATTAGGAAACATGACATTATACTGGTTTACGTTTGAAAGCCTGACAGTACAGCAGACACCCTAAAAGTTTGGAAGTGAGGAGGTGGTAACAGCACGAATATCCTAGAAGAAAATACATATTTTGAACGCCGCCACTTAGCTCCCTTAAAACTTATATATTTGGGTTTCTTAGGACTTGCTGACAAAGAATATGTTAAGTGTTACGCAAATAGTCTAGGAATTAACAAATTATAGCCAAAAGAAAATAGTGAGGGTGTCAGACAACACCAAATAATAATCGCACAGTGGCGTGTTTTGAAACCACCATTTTACGGGAAATAGGCCACCATGTAAAATCCTATTTGATTGGATAGAAGTAAATGTAAGGCTAAACACGATTAGTCGGACTACAAATACTAATTTTGGTTGTTAGGGGAAATGTGAGAAGGGTACTTTTTTGAAAAGCTGTGTAAACATGGCCCGATTGGTTAGACCCGCCAATATAGTCAATTAAGAGCGTCAGTTCAGTGCCACACCTTAAAATAAACTTACTAAGAAACAGTGCGTTGAGAGCCAGATCATATTTTTCTAAATAAAAGTCTGGGACAGAGGCAGATCGGAATTTGTGCCATTATTCATCGCCAGTCAACGTATCTGTGTATTATTTCCATGAATTGTGGTAAGCTTGATATATTCGATATCTTTTTAATGAAAATTGAATGTAAATTGATAATTTATGTCTGTATATGTGCGTGGTTCAGTAGCAAACATGAGGCAAGGCCTAGATACTGCTCCAACCTGAACATGACGTGTCGGAGAAAAGTAAAACTGCATGGAATTGCCAAACAGTACACTGACACCTATCTTATTGACTAGATAGAACTAATGCTGGAATTGCAGAGGCGTAGTAACCATTTAGGAGGAGAATACTGGTGTAAATTGTTTCAGATGAAGCTAGCAGTTGGCCTACCGCTCTGCACTCAGTGTTTGTTATGTATTGTGTTCAGTGTGGAAATAGATTATAAATTAGTTCTGAAGTAGGAGGTACCACCTTCTTGTTTCAGGGACCGTGGTCATAAATTATTGAAGCAGCACCTGGTCTGAGTTTTGCTGAATCCAGAGGCTGACAGCATACTCCTTGGTCCAGATAGCGACCAGTGAGGTGTCTCCAGAACACAGTGAAGCAATCGAGCAGAGGAGTCTTTTCCTGCCGCCATCACGAAAGATAAGCTTCTGTGGCCAGAGTAGCTCAACATTATGTGCCCCCTCAAAAATTGACATTTTGTTAAACACAGAGGGACAATTAATTGGTTCAAATGACAGGAACTGTGAACTTTTCCCAATACTATTTCCCCGATAATCAAACACTTGAAGTCATGATGAAAAACAACAACCAAGCTTGAACAAAACCAGTATTACCTCATATTACTACTGCACAAATTACACACATAGAATAATAATAATAAACTATGTCAATACAAAGTTCATATATATAAACTGTGTACATAATACTTGTAATTACATTTGATTGTGATTCCTGGTTCACTGTGTAGTTGAATCAGGATACCCATTATTGAAAGAATTAATACTTATATTTTTAAACTTAAACACTTGACTCATTTAAGATAGTCTTATAGAGTGTTGTATGTGTGTGAGTGTCACAGTGTTGTAAGTGTTGTGGAATAAATTAAATTGTTTATCTGTCTGTTGTTGTTGTGACTTACACTTCATCATTTTCATAACCCTAGACATTTAACGTAGTCATCACAATATTCCAGAATAATTCTGACTGAGGTATAAATGTGGTAGCAAGTAAGGTCATCTGTAATACACCACACTTATTAGATACAGATACCTTCACAGCTGATCTCAGTCAGTACACTAAGTCCCCTATAAATATTTATAACATCCCACTTTACCACATATATTGGGGTCCTGTCCGGGATTTTGAATCTTTCCCTATTATAAATATTGGGGGTAATTCACTTCAGGGAATAATACAAATTTAAAAGGTATCCTTGGGTGAAAATAAATAACGTTGAGCTCTCAGTGCCTGTGGTTGTCATTGGATATTTAGTTAGAGATTGAATTGTTTAGTTAGATATTGTTTACATTTACCTGTTAGAAAATGGCGGACCTGGCCAAATTTCTTTCTGCTGCTGTGCAGACTGCAAAAGAGTTAGGAATGGACGGGCAAATTATGATTGCCTATGTCACTACTGAATGTGACAAATATATTGAACGGGAAGAAAGAAGATTAGAAAAAGAGGCTGAAAGAATGTTAGAGGCTGAAAAAGAAATTAAGAGGTTGCAGATTGAGGCTGAGGCTAAGAGGTTGCAGATTGAGGCTGACAAAGAGGCTAAAGCATTGGAAGCCGAGGAAAGAAGACAGGCTGCAGAAAGGGAAGACAAGCGATTAGCTGCAGAAAGGGAAGCAGAAGATAAAAGATTACAAAGGGAACATGAGTTACGACTAAGGGAGTTTGAGTTTCAAGGCCATGCTCCTGAAAATGGTGCCAGTTCCTCTACCTCCGATGCTACTGCTAGTCAGGGAGCCTCAACCTCAGCTATGAACTTTCATTTAGATCATTTTGTTGAGAAAGAAGATGATATTGAGAGCTATCTAAATAGATATGAACTATTAGCTACCACGTATGGGTTAGAGAGAGAAAGGTGGAGCTTAAAGTTATCTCAAGGGCTTCGTGGGGCAGCTTATGAAGTTTTTGCCAAAATGAGCAGAGGTGATCAGGAAAATTATGACATGCTAAAGCAGGCTCTTTTGTTAAGATATGAAAAGAACGCAGAATATTATAGGAAAAAATTTAGGAATGCTAAACTACTGTCAGGTGAAACCTATCACCAGTTCTCTGCACGGTTAGAGACATACTTGGAGAAATGGACTTCTCTGGGGAAAACCCAAGATCTTAAGGAAATGGTCCTTATAGAACAATTAAGAGAGTCCATGGCTCCAGACCTGAGAAGGTTTCTCATGGAACAAGATGCAGAGAGGCTGGGTGAGTTACTAAATGTTGCAGAAAGGTATCAAGCAGCTCAGGCAGAGGTATCAGGTAATAAAAAGAAACAGGTAGATAATTTTAGGGCACCACAGAACTTTAATAAATTTGATCCTAGAGATCAAAACAAAGGTAAGCACCAGTTTGATAGGCCACGGTATGACAATAAAAATAAAACCCCACAATTCGATGAAAGAAAATATGATGAAAGAAAATCTTTCAACCAAGGAAAGAGATGGTGTAAAAATTGTAAGATGAACAATCATGACACTGACCATTGTAGAAGGAACCCTATAGTTATGGCCACCCTTCAGGTCAGGTCGACCCCAAGACAGGAGGAGGATATTATGTTAAATACCACTCCAAAAGAGATGAGGAAGGCACAGGCTGGGGATAAGACCCTCAAGCCTTGTTTCAGGAAATTGTCAACTTGTCATACAACTCCAGGCAAGGGAGATTTTTACATGAAAAACAAGTTGATTTACAGGAAGGCCGGAACTAGATCCAATGGTCACGGACAGTTGGTTCTTCCAGAGGCATATAGGGCAGACTTAATAAGGAGCCTACATGTGAAACAAGATGGGGACCATGAGAAGATAGGTACCATCATCCAAAAGGTGGCTCACAATTATTATTGGCCCAAGGCAAGGTGGGACATTGAGAATTTTGTAGAAAGGTGTAGCATAGCACATGAGGGAACACCCACAAGTGGGAACATTGATCAGGACCTGGACACGCCAAGGGGCAAAAGTAGGCCTGACAATAGAAAAAATAAATTTGATAAAGTGGACCAAATGGAATGGGAAGCCCCTTTTCACGGACAAGCTTCAATTAACTGTTTTACAATGGCCACTATGCAGAGAGTGCAAAAAGATGTCTTACCCCAGGATAAGCCGAAAATCCCTCAATCGGACTTAAACAAACTGGAGGAAGAGGATGTAGAGAGGAAATCTCTCATCAAGAATTCTAAGTGGGGAGAAAGCCCCAAGAGAAGAATTGGTAGCGGTCGTTTTGTGCATGATAATTCTGGGAAGAAAAATCATCACTATAGCGCTTCGAGTGGAAGAGACCATACCGGTGCATGGACAAATAGGTCCACAAAATTAAAGGTCCATATGTAACGCTGTTAAGAACGTGGACTGATGAAAAGGCAGAGGAAAATATTACATCCTCATACCAATATGTGAATGAGCTGACCACTCGTTTAAAAACTGGCTGGAAACTTGCCAATGAAAATTTGAGACAAGCCAGGAAGAAACATGCTGCCTATTTTAACAGGAAAGCTAAAGACAGAGATTTGGCTGTGGGAGAGAAGGTACTGCTTCTTCTCCCCGGTAGTCAGAATAAGTTACAAATTGGATGGCAAGGTCCATATACAGTTCTAGAGAAGGTGTCTAGAACCAATTATAAGATAGATAAGAAGGGGAAAGAAAAAATCTATCATGTGAATCTCCTGAAGAAATATTTGGAAAGAGAAAATCAGGAAGAGACACACTTGTTGACCTTGTCCATTGCCATGGAGATGAAAAAGGAACCACTTTCATCATTTGAATATCCATTACACCCCTGTGAGACAGCGGCACAGGTGAAAATCAGTACACATTTAACGAAAAATCAGAAAGAGAGAGTGCAACAGGTTCTAGATAATCATACAGAGGTGTTAACGGACCGACCGGGGCATACAAACTTATTGGAATATGATATGAAACTGACAGACCCCACACCTGTCTGTATGAAACCCTATTCCATTCCTTTTGCTAAGGAGAAAGCTTTGAAGGAAGAGATAGACTATTTGTTGAAGGAAGGAATTATTTCACACAGTGAATCTTCGTATAGTTCCAGTGTTGTACTCTTAAGGAAACCCTCTGGAGAACATAGACTCTGTATAGATTACAGGAGACTGAATGCTATTACAGAAGGACAGGTGGATCCATTGCCGGATACAAATCAGTTGTTTGCCAGGCTAAATAAAGCTAAATATTTCTCAAAAGTGGATCTGAGTAAAGGATACTATCAGATTCCAGTAAAGCCTGAGGTTAGACCATACCTAGCGTTTAGTACCTCAGAGGGACACTATGAGTTTAACAGATTGCCATTTGGATTGAAGAATGCGCCTAGTGTCTTCTCTAGAATGATGAGAAAATTATTGGACCCACTGAATAATCCATGCATCACACATTTCATGGATGATATCCTTATAGCAACAGAAACATTTGAGGAACACATTGACTCTCTGAATATGCTGTTTAATCGACTTAGAGAAGCGAATTTAACAGCCCGACCAACCAAATGTTGCGTTGGATGTAAAGAATTAGAATTCTTGGGACACACAGTCCATCAGGGAAACATGACCCCTGACCCCAAGAATTTAGAGAAACTAAAGAAAGCCCCGAGACCACAAACCAAAAAAGACGTGAGATCCTTTGTCTCATTATGTGGTTTCTACCAAAAGTATATCAAAAACTTTAATTCCATATGTGCACCGTTAACTGATTTGACCCGTAAAGGAAATCCAGATCGAATTACATGGACACCACAATGTGAATTAGCTTACCGGGAATTGAAGGAAAAGCTCACAAGCAAACCTATTTTGAAATTACCTGACTTAAGTCAAGAATTCATTGTAAGGACGGATGCCAGTAATATTGGGTTAGGTGCGACTCTGCTACAGAAATCAGATGCATTGGATGGGGAATTAGGCCCAGTGGCATATGCTAGCAGAAAGTTGAATAAAGCTGAAACCAATTACTCAACTAGCGAAAAAGAATGTCTTGCAGTAATATGGGCGATAAAGAAATTCAATATTTATCTGTATGGGAAGGCATTTAAGCTGCAAACGGATCACAAACCCTTGTCGTTTCTAGCGCAGGCTAGACATGAAAATTCTAGATTACTCCGATGGTCATTACTGATGCAGCCATTTGAGTTTAGCATAGAGTATATATCTGGAAAGACAAATCTGGGAGCGGATTTTTTAAGCCGCCATCCGTGTGATGAGAATCACCGTAAGCCCCAGAAATAATAATAAATTTCTCTATGTGTATATAGAATTATAGACTGACATATAACGTCTGTTTTAAGAGGGGAGAATTTGTCGTGAAACATTCTAAATCCACATATATAAATTAAAAGGTAAATGTAAAGCCTAACACATAAATTCAATAAAAGGAAAGAGAAATGGTAAAAGTACAGTGCTGTCACAATGGCGTACAAAAATCCCCCTTGTTTTCTACTTCGTCTGCAAATTGTAACGTTTCACGTTGATAGTAAAGCCTACTGCATCACTACACGCTTTCTACAATAAAACGTGTACTGTATTTCTAAGAAAACCTTGAGCTAGGCACACTGCGTAATGACCTAAATTAATACTTCCATTAATTTCATTTTATACACTACGTTAACATAAACGGAAAGACAGATGAACTTAGGATAGAGAGAGGGAGGGCTGAAAGCAGGAACGCAGGCAACACTAACACGCGTCTCGCGATATACAATTAATGCCACCCTCCCCACGCGAAAGGTCAGAGGCACTAATTTTTTTTCAAATAGACCGTGATAAAAAACACTACCCATACGAGAGTTAGGTTTAAAAAACCTGAAAAACGCTTATTAGGAAACATGACATTATACTGGTTTACGTTTGAAAGCCTGACAGTACAGCAGACACCCTAAAAGTTTGGAAGTGAGGAGGTGGTAACAGCACGACTATCCTAGAAGAAAATACATATTTTGAACGCCGCCACTTAGCTCCCTTAAAACTTATATATTTGGGTTTCTTAGGACTTGCTGACAAAGAATATGTTAAGTGTTACGCAAATAGTCTAGGAATTAACAAATTATAGCCAAAAGAAAATAGTGAGGGTGTCAGACAACACCAAATAATAATCGCACAGTGGCGTGTTTTGAAACCACCATTTTACGGGAAATAGGCCACCATGTAAAATCCTATTTGATTGGATAGAAGTAAATGTAAGGCTAAACACGATTAGTCGGACTACAAATACTAATTTTGGTTGTTAGGGGAAATGTGAGAAGGGTACTTTTTTTGAAAAGCTGTGTAAACATGGCCCGATTGGTTAGACCCACCAATATAGTCAATTAAGAGCGTCAGTTCAGTTCCACACTTTAAAATAAACTTACTAAGAAACAGTGCGTTGAGAGCCAGATCATATTTTTCTAAATAAAAGTCTGGGACAGAGGCAGATCGGAATTTGTGCCATTATTCATCGCCAGTCAACGTATCTGTGTATTATTTCCATGAATTGTGGTAAGCTTGATATATTCGATATCTTTTTAATGAAAATTGAATGTAAATTGATAATTTATGTCTGTATATGTGCGTGGTTCAGTAGCAAACATGAGGCAAGGCCTAGATACTGCTCCAACCTGAACATGACGTGTCGGAGAAAAGTAAAACTGCATGGAATTGCCAAACAGTACACTGACACCTATCTTATTGACTAGATAGAACTAATGCTGGAATTGCAGAGGCGTAGTAACCATTTAGGAGGAGAATACTGGTGTAAATTGTTCCAGATGAAGCTAGCAGTTGGCCTACCGCTCTGAACTCAGTGTTTGTTATGTATTGCGTTCAGTGTGGAAATAGATTATAAATTAGTTATGAAGTAGGAGGTACCACCTTCTTGTTTCAGGGACCGTGGTAATAAATTATTGAAGCAGCACCTGGTCTGAGTTTTGCTGAATCCAGAGGCTGACAGCATACTCCTTGGTCCAGATAGCGACCAGTGAGGTGTCTCCAGAACACAGTGAAGCAATCGAGCAGAGGAGTCTTTTCCTGCCGCCATCACGAAAGATAAGCTTCTGTGGCCAGAGTAGCTCAACATTATGTGCCCCCTCAAAAATTGACATTTTGTTAAACACAGAGGGACAATTAATTGGTTCAAATGACAGGAACTGTGAACTTTTCCCAATACTATTTCCCCGATAATCAAACACTTGAAGTCATGATGAAAAACAACAACCAAGCTTGAACAAAACCAGTATTACCTCATATTACTACTGCACAAATTACACACATAGAATAATAATAATAAACTATGTCAATACAAAGTTCATATATATAAACTGTGTACATAATACTTGTAATTACATTTGATTGTGATTCCTGGTTCACTGTGTAGTTGAATCAGGATACCCATTATTGAAAGAATTAATACTTATATTTTTAAACTTAAACACTTGACTCATTTAAGATAGTCTTATAGAGTGTTATATGTGTGTGAGTGTCACAGTGTTGTAAGTGTTGTGGAATAAATTAAATTGTTTATCTGTCTGTTGTTGTTGTGACTTACACTTCATCATTTTCATAACCCTAGACATTTAACGTAGTCATCACAATATTCCAGAATAATTCTGACTGAGGTATAAATGTGGTAGCAAGTAAGGTCATCTGTAATACACCACACTTATTAGATACAGATACCTTCACAGCTGATCTCAGTCAGTACACTAAGTCCCCTATAAATATTTATAACATCCCACTTTACCACATATATTGGGGTCCTGTCCGGGATTTTGAATCTTTCCCTATTATAAATATTGGGGGTAATTCACTTCAGGGAATAATACAAATTTAAAAGGTATCCTTGGGTGAAAATAAATAACGTTGAGCTCTCAGTGCCTGTGGTTGTCATTGGATATTTAGTTAGAGATTGAATTGTTTAGTTAGATATTGTTTACATTTACCTGTTAGAAAATGGCGGACCTGGCCAAATTTCGATCTGCTGCTGTGCAGACTGCAAAAGAGTTAGGAATGGACGGGCAAATTATGATTGCCTATGTCACTACTGAATGTGACAAATATATTGAACGGGAAGAAAGAAGATTAGAAAAAGAGGCTGAAAGAAAGTTAGAGGCTGAAAAAGAAATTAAGAGGTTGCAGATTGAGGCTGAGGCTAAGAGGTTGCAGATTGAGGCTGAGGCTAAGAGGTTGCAGATTGAGGCTGACAAAGAGGCTAAAGCATTGGAAGCCGAGGAAAGAAGACAGGCTGCAGAAAGGGAAGACAAGCGATTAGCTGCAGAAAGGGAAGCAGAAGATAAAAGATTACAAAGGGAACATGAGTTACGACTAAGGGAGTTTGAGTTTCAAGGCCATGCTCCTGAAAATGGTGCCAGTTCCTCTACCTCCGATGCTACTGCTAGTCAGGGAGCCTCAACCTCAGCTATGAACTTTCATTTAGATCATTTTGTTGAGAAAGAAGATGATATTGAGAGCTATCTAAATAGATATGAACTATTAGCTACCACGTATGGGTTAGAGAGAGAAAGGTGAAGCTTAAAGTTATCTCAAGGGCTTCGTGGGGCAGCTTATGAAGTTTTTGCCAAAATGAGCAGAGGTGATCAGGAAAATTATGACATGCTAAAGCAGGCTCTTTTGTTAAGATATGAAAAGAACGCAGAATTTTATAGGAAAAAAATTTAGGAATGCTAAACTACTGTCAGGTGAAACCTATCACCAGTTCTCTGCACGGTTAGAGACATACTTGGAGAAATGGACTTCTCTGGGGAAAACCCAAGATCTTAAGGAAATGGTCCTTATAGAACAATTAAGAGAGTCCATGGCTCCAGACCTGAGAAGGTTTCTCATGGAACAAGGTGCAGAGAGGCTGGGTGAGTTACTAAATGTTGCAGAAAGGTATCAAGCAGCTCAGGCAGAGGTATCAGGTAATAAAAAGAAACAGGTAGATAATTTTAGGGCACCACAGAACTTTAATAAATTTGATCCTAGAGATCAAAACAAAGGTAAGCACCAGTTTGATAGACCACGGTATGACAATAAAAATACAACCCCACAATTCGATGAAAGAAAATATGATGAAAGAAAATCTTTCAACCAAGGAAAGAGATGGTGTAAAAATTGTAAGATGAACAATCATGACACTGACCATTGTAGAAGGAACCCTATAGTTATGGCCACCCTTCAGGTCAGGTCGACCTCAAGACAGGAGGAGGATATTATGTTAAATACCACTCCAGAAAAGATGAGGAAGGCACAGGCTGGGGATAAGACCCTCAAGCCTTGTTTCAGGAAATTGTCAACTTGTCATACAACTCCAGGCAAGGGAGATTTTTACATGAAAAACAAGTTGATTTACAGGAAGGCCGGAACTAGATCCAATGGTCACGGACAGTTGGTTCTTCCAGAGGCATATAAGGCAGACTTAATAAGGAGCCTACATGTGAAACAAGATGGGGACCATGAGAAGATAGGTACCATCATCCAAAAGGTGGCTCACAATTATTATTGGCCCAAGGCAAGGTGGGACATTGAGAATTTTGTAGAAAGGTGTAGCATAGCACATGAGGGAACACCCACAAGTGGGAACATTGATCAGGACCTGGACACGCCAAGGGGCAAAAGTAGGCCTGACAATAGAAAAAATAAATTTGATAAAGTGGACCAAATGGAATGGGAAGCCCCTTTTCACGGACAAGCTTCAATTAACTGTTTTACAATGGCCACTATGCAGAGAGTGCAAAAAGATGTCTTACCCCAGGATAAGCCGAAAATCCCTCAATCGGACTTAAACAAACTGGAGGAAGAGGATGTAGAGAGGAAATCTCTCATCAAGAATTCTAAGTGTGGAGAAAGCCCCAAGAGAAGAATTGGTAGCGGTCGTTTTGTGCATGATAATTCTGGGAAGAAAAATCATCACTATAGCGCTTCGAGTGGAAGAGACCATACCGATGCATGGACAAATAGGTCCACAAAATTAAAGGTCCATATGTAACGCTGTTAAGAACGTGGACTGATGAAAAGGCAGAGGAAAATATTACATCCTCATACCAATATGTGAATGAGCTGACCACTCGTTTAAAAACTGGCTGGAAACTTGCCAATGAAAATTTGAGACAAGCCAGGAAGAAACATGCTGCATATTTTAACAGGAAAGCTAAAGACAGAGATTTGGCTGTGGGAGAGAAGGTACTGCTTCTTCTCCCCGGTAGTCAGAATAAGTTACAAATTGAATGGCAAGGTCCATATACAGTTCTAGAGAAGGTGTCTAGAACCAATTATAAGATAGATAAGAAGGGGAAAGAAAAAATCTATCATGTGAATCTCCTGAAGAAATATTTGGAAAGAGAAAATCAGGAAGAGACACACTTGTTGACCTTGTCCATTGCCATGGAGATGAAAAAGGAACCACTTTCATCATTTGAATATCCATTACACCCCTGTGAGACAGCGGCACAGGTGAAAATCAGTGCACATTTAACGAAAAATCAGAAAGAGAGAGTGCAACAGGTTCTAGATAATCATACAGAGGTGTTAACGGACCGGCCGGGGCATACAAACTTATTGGAATATGATATGAAACTGATAGACCCCACACCTGTCTGTATGAAACCCTATTCGATTCCTTTTGCTAAGGAGAAAGCTTTGAAGGAAGAGATAGACTATTTGTTGAAGGAAGGAATTATTTCACACAGTGAATCTTCGTATAGTTCCAGTGTTGTACTCTTAAGGAAGCCCTCTGGAGAACATAGACTCTGTATAGATAACAGGAGACTGAATGCTATTACAGAAGGACAGGTGGATCCATTGCCGGATACAAATCAGCTGTTTGCCAGGCTAAATAAAGCTAAATATTTCTCAAAAGTGGATCTGAGTAAAGGATACTATCAGATTCCAGTAAAGCCTGAGGTTAGACCATACCTAGCGTTTAGTACCTCAGAGGGACACTATGAGTTTAACAGATTGCCATTTGGATTGAAGAATGCGCCTAGTGTCTTCTCTAGAATGATGAGAAAATTATTGGACCCTCTGAATAATCCATGCATCACACATTTCATGGATGATATCCTTATAGCAACAGAAACATTTGAGGAACACATTGACTCTCTGAATATGCTGTTTAATCGACTTAGAGAAGCGAATTTAACAGCCCGACCAACCAAATGTTGCGTTGGATGTAAAGAATTAGAATTCTTGGGACACACAGTCCATCAGGGAAACATGACCCCTGACCCCAAGAATTTAGAGAAACTAAAGAAAGCCCCGAGACCACAAACCAAAAAAGACGTGAGATCCTTTGTCTCATTATGTGGTTTCTACCAAAAGTATATCAAAAACTTTAATTCCATATGTGCACCGTTAACTGATTTGACCCGTAAAGGAAATCCAGATCGAATTACATGGACACCACAATGTGAATTAGCTTACCAGGAATTGAAGGAAAAGCTCACAAGCAAACCTATTTTGAAATTACCTGACTTAAGTCAAGAATTCATTGTAAGGACGGACATTACTGATGCAGGCTTTTGAGTTTAGCATAGAGTATATATCTGGAAAGACAAATCTGGGAGCGGATTTTTTAAGCCGCCATCCGTGTGATGAGAATCACCGTAAGCCCCAGAAATAATAATAAATTTCTCTATGTGTATATAGAATTATAGACTGACATATAACGTCTGTTTTAAGAGGGGAGAATTTGTCGTGAAACATTCTAAATCCACATATATAAATTAAAAGGTAAATGTAAAGCCTAACACATAAATTCAATAAAAGGAAAGAGAAATGGTAAAAGTACAGTGCTGTCACAATGGCGTACAAAAATCCCCCTTGTTTTCTACTTCGTCTGCAAATTGTAACGTTTCACGTTGATAGTAAAGCCTACTGCATCACTACACGCTTTCTACAATAAAACGTGTACTGTATTTCTAAGAAAACCTTGAGCTAGGCACACTGCGTAATGACCTAAATTAATACTTCCATTAATTTCATTTTATACACTACGTTAACATAAACGGAAATACAGATGAACTTAGGATAGAGAGAGGGAGTGCTGAAAGCAGGAACGCAGGCAACACTAACACGCGTCTCGCGATATACAATTAATGCCACCCTCCCCGCGCGAAAGGCCAGAGGCACTAATTTTTTTTTCAAATAGACCGTGATAAAAAAACACTACCCATACGAGAGTTAGGTTTAAAAAACCTGAAAAACGCTTATTAGGAAACATGACATTATACTGGTTTACGTTTGAAAGCCTGACAGTACAGCAGACACCCTAAAAGTTTGGAAGTGAGGAGGTGGTAACAGCACGACTATCCTAGAAGAAAATACATATTTTGAACGCCGCCACTTAGCTCCCTTAAAACTTATATATTTGGGTTTCTTAGGACTTGCTGACAAAGAATATGTTAAGTGTTACGCAAATAGTCTAGGAATTAACAAATTATAGCCAAAAGAAAATAGTGAGGGTGTCAGACAACACCAAATAATAATCGCACAGTGGCATGTTTTGAAACCACCATTTTACGGGAAATAGGCCACCATGTAAAATCCTATTTGATTGGATAGAAGTAAATGTAAGGCTAAACACGATTAGTCGGACTACAAATACTAATTTTGGTTGTTAGGGGAAATGTGAGAAGGGTACTTTTTTGAAAAGCTGTGTAAACATGGCCCGATTGGTTAGACCCGCCAATTTAGTCAATTAAGAGCGTCAGTTCAGTTCCACACTTTAAAATAAACTTACTAAGAAACAGTGCGTTGAGAGCCAGATCATATTTTTCTAAATAAAAGTCTGGGACAGAGGCAGATCGGAATTTGTGCCATTATTCATCGCCAGTCAACGTATCTGTGTATTATTTCCATGAATTGTGGTAAGCTTGATATATTCGATATCTTTTTAATGAAAATTGAATGTAAATTGATAATTTATGTCTGTATATGTGCGTGGTTCAGTAGCAAACATGAGGCAAGGCCTAGATACTGCTCCAACCTGAACATGACGTGTCGGAGAAAAGTAAAACTGCATGGAATTGCCAAACAGTACACTGACACCTATCTTATTGACTAGATAGAACTAATGCTGGAATTGCAGAGGCGTAGTAACCATTTAGGAGGAGAATACTGGTGTAAATTGTTCCAGATGAAGCTAGCAGTTGGCCTACCGCTCTGAACTCAGTGTTTGTTATGTATTGCGTTCAGTGTGGAAATAGATTATAAATTAGTTATGAAGTAGGAGGTACCACCTTCTTGTTTCAGGGACCGTGGTCATAAATTATTGAAGCAGCACCTGGTCTGAGTTTTGCTGAATCCAGAGGCTGACAGCATACTCCTTGGTCCAGATAGCGACCAGTGAGGTGTCTCCAGAACACAGTGAAGCAATCGAGCAGAGGAGTCTTTTCCTGCCGCCATCACGAAAGATAAGCTTCTGTGGCCAGAGTAGCTCAACATTATGTGCCCCCTCAAAAATTGACATTTTGTTAAACACAGAGGGACAATTAATTGGTTCAAATGACAGGAACTGTGAACTTTTCCCAATACTATTTCCCCGATAATCAAACACTTGAAGTCATGATGAAAAACAACAACCAAGCTTGAACAAAACCAGTATTACCTCATATTACTACTGCACAAATTACACACATAGAATAATAATAATAAACTATGTCAATACAAAGTTCATATATATAAACTGTGTACATAATACTTGTAATTACATTTGATTGTGATTCCTGGTTCACTGTGTAGTTGAATCAGGATACCCATTATTGAAAGAATTAATACTTATATTTTTAAACTTAAACACTTGACTCATTTAAGATAGTCTTATAGAGTGTTATATGTGTGTGAGTGTCACAGTGTTGTAAGTGTTGTGGAATAAATTAAATTGTTTATCTGTCTGTTGTTGTTGTGACTTACACTTCATCATTTTCATAACCCTAGACATTTAACGTAGTCATCACAATATTCCAGAATAATTCTGACTGAGGTATAAATGTGGTAGCAAGTAAGGTCATCTGTAATACACCACACTTATTAGATACAGATACCTTCACAGCTGATCTCAGTCAGTACACTAAGTCCCCTATAAATATTTATAACATCCCACTTTACCACACAGATGAAGAGAAAATATCGATACTAAATTAACCAATCAAAGCATTTGACTCACTACAATGACAATGACTATGAACTTTCTTTATGTATGCTACTTTTGTGATTTTCTAGTGAACATTATATGGATGTATTAAATATGAAGACATAGAGTAACCTTCCTAAATGACATGTGGAAAAGTGATAATGATCTAATCTCCCGGAAATTGACTAAATAACTAACATTTCTTTTATGACAACATGTTATGTCTTGAATAAACAATCAAAAACTTACATTTTATGGTTATTTTTAAGAAAATGATCAGTTAAATCCTTTTCCCGAAATGAAACTGGACAGAAGAGTATCTTGATTGTCTGATGATTCAATCTGCATCTCCGCACCTTCCTGTCTCCAGTTCATGTAGTGTTTATCAATTGTGTTGTTGGCTTCTTTCCATAATCAAACTGTTCATGCACACCGAGATTTGCGCACTTTTCTATTTTCGGGAGAGTACATATAAGGAAAACAATACAATTATTGTCTAACTTTCAACCACAGTTGTACCCCTTAGCTGTGTTTAAAAGTTAATGCACTCTCTCGAAAACAGAAAAGTGCGCAAATGACGGTGTGCATGATGTGACCGACCGACGTACTTACGGCGGTAATTATGGTATTGGACTGTTCTTTTAAAAAAAAAAAAATTTTGCCTCGTTTTGGAGAGGAGCGTCCCGTTGAACCTAGTCGGTAAAATTATCGCGCATGTTCATGTGTTCAATACTTTCAGGTTTCATTAAAAACTCATCGTGATTTATTCGATAATATATGCAATTTTTTCCATGCAATATTATTGTTGACGATATATGTGTATATCTTTTTACTTTTTTTACAGTTTTATAGTAATTCAAGAAATTGTTAGGAACTGATTAAGTAATTATATAGATATATTACAAGTAAACTAACGTTTTGCTTTAAAAAACAAACTTAAAAAAAAAAGAATAAATATTAATGCAACAATATTTTGGTTAAGCAAAATGTTATTTTGAGTGCTTCTTTATGAATTACTTCCCTTCTGACTACTTAGTTGTTTGTTTTTCCCTTTTTTAATTGTCCTAATCTAAATTTCTGTGCTAAAATGAATAAAACTTGAGAAAACCAAATAATCAAAGGTGTTTGCATTTGTCACGGGTTGCCTCCCATTTGCTCTGCAGTGATGGTCCAACAATGGCCAAAACCTAGAGTATCTAATGTGAGTCTTCAAAGGTGTCTATCTTCGCACAAGATTACTCTTGACAGAAATGCACATAGAAGGATAATGATGCTTCTACCTTGCGGGTATATTCACAAGATATTTCAGAAGTCAAGAGCAATGCTGAATGTGTCTTAGCAATGTTAACTTTTATCTGCCCGACAACTTTTATGAAGAGGTATTATATAATTTAATTTAGCTCGTACAAGCCCCCAACTGAATTAATAGTGAAATTCCTATCATTATTAAAGCTCTATAGAAGGAAATATAGACATATTAAAGATACTGACTTATCCGTGTGCACTTCTCTCTGTCACAAAACGTCTTTGTACATGTACTTTTGTGCCCCTCTCTCTCTCTCTTCGCTCCGGCAGTATCACTTCATTTCTTCATTTTTCTTGACTTCTGAAATATCTTGTGAATATACCCGCAAGGTAGAAGCATCATTATCCTTCTATGTGCATTTCTGTCAAGAGTAATCTTGTGCGAAGATAGACACCTTTGAAGACTCACATTAGATACTCTAGGTTTTGGACAATTAACAAAGGGAAAAACAAACAACTAAGTTGCATGAACCAAAATATTGTTGCATTAATATTTATTCTTTTTTTTAAGTTTGTTTTTTAAAGCAAAACGTTAGTTTACTTGTAATACTCCTAATAATTTCTTGAATTACTATAAAACTGTAATAAAAGTAAAAAGATATACACATATAACGTCAACAAAAATATTGCATGGAAAAAATTGCATATATTATCGAATAAATCACGATGAATTTTTAATGAAACCTGAAAGTATTGAACACTTGAACATGCGCGATAATTTTACCGACTTGGTGAAAAAAAACTCAGCATGAATAATGCTGTGAAGACCCCACGGCCTAATATCTGGCCTTTGGCTAGGATCATGTGTCTAGACACAGGGACCGGTACAGTGACATTCATGTGTCATTAGGTCCCTTGTGTGAGAACACAGAGGATCACTACAGTGACACAGTTTGTCATTGGGTCTTCTTGTGTTGGGACATGTGGTCTTGACCAGAGCCGGGTTTGGGGTGGGTGCCAATGCGACCTCATGCGAGGAAAAAAATATGCGACCTCATGCGAGGGAAAAAAAAAAGTCTAGACGCAGGGACCAGTAGTGACATTTATGTCATGAGGTCCTTTGTGTAAGAACATAGAAGATCACTACAATGACACATGGTGTCATTGGGTCTTCGTGTGTTGGGACATGTGGTCTTGACAAGAGCCGGGTTTGGGCTGGGGCCAATGCAACCTCATGCGAGGAAAAAATATGCAACCTCATGCGAGGAAATTTTAAAAAAAAAAAATTTACCGACTTGGTTCAACGGGACGCTCCTCTCCAAAACGAGGCAAAATTTTATTTTTTTTAAAAGAACAATCCAATACCATAATTACCGCCGTAAGTACGTCGGTTGGTCACATCATGCACACCGTCATTTGCGCACTTTTCTGTTTTCGAGAGAGTGCATTAACTTTTAAACACAGCTAAGAGGTACAACTGTGGTTGAAAGTTAGACAATAATTGTATTGTTTCCCTTATATGTACTCTCCCGAAAATAGAAAAGTGCGCAAATCTCGGTGTGCATGAACAGTTTGATTATGGAAAGAAGCCAACAACACAATTGATAAACACTACATGAACTGGAGACAGGAAGGTGCGGAGATGCAGATTGAATCATCAGACAATCAAGATACTCTTCTGTCCAGTTTCATTTCGGGAAAAGGATTTAACTGATCATTTTCTTAAAAATAACCATAAAATGTAAGTTTTTGATTGTTTATTCAAGACATAACATGTTGTCATAAAAGAAATGTTAGTTATTTAGTCAATTTCCGGGCGATTAGATCATTATCACTTCTCCACATGTCATTTAGGAAGGTTACTCTATGTCTTCATATTTAATACATCCATATAATGTTCACTACAAATATCTAATGACGGTCGCCTGCAATGAAATGACCACAGTAGTAATAGTACCATCTGTAATACATGTAACAGAAACAGGACACTATAATTAAAAACTTATCAGTTTTAACGGGTTTGTACTAGTAAGTTTATAAACACATAACTGTAATAATTCCTATACAAACTGGTTTCGGCTTCATGTATGTATGAAACCATGAAAATACGTAACGCAACTTATATATATATATAAGAACAAGTTTTTAAAAAAAAAACCAAAGAGGAAAACGTTCCGCCGTGGTATCATTTAAATGTGAGTGACCGAAAAAAACAGCACCAAAAAAAACATATATATATATATATATATATATATATATATATATATATATATATATATATATATTATATATATATATATATATATATATATATATATATATATATATATATATATATATATATATATATATATATATATGTAACGTCAACTGACCTAAATGTCTATTATATTTGGACATGCGTCCTAATATAACTGAAAAGTCGCCAAAACGAGGCAACGTTATATATATATATATATATATATATATTTTTTTTTTCTTAACCAGCGGCACTTGGGATTTCAGCCCTTCGGCCCAACGACATGTCATTACGAGGTAGGGAGCCTGTGGACTTTCCATCCAACCCGGTCAGGAGCTTCGCTGCTTCTCATCCACAGAGGGTTTATCTCAGAAGCCGTTCAGGTTATTCAGTCGAAATCCCGGTCGGTGACACTCCTTCAAATGCCTACGCCCGGGCTTGAACCTTGAACACCTGATCGCCAGCGCAATGTGGTAACCATTACACCAGCGCGGCTCCCACGTTACGTATATAAACTTTATCAACTCACTGTACAGGTTAAACATTCTGTCAGTGTATTGTTCTGAATTTTCGCATCGCTTCTTCATTGTTTGCACTTATTTAACCACATCTATTTCTATCATAAAGTTAGCGGCATGTCTCAGGCCATCTAAAGTTGACTATCTTGTCTCTCTATTGTTAACTTTATTCACCTGTAAAAAACTTAGCTCCACACAATGTGTTCGTTTTACGAGCTATTTCCCAGTCTGACCTTTCTTTTCCTCTTCCGTTTATACATATGCGTGCATATAACTACATATATTGATTGTGTGTATAGACATCTAAATAAATGTTCGCATCTGTGTGTGCGCAACTGTGCAAACGTATCTCCTTTAATACATGAGCGTCGAAATGAGTATATGTGCATATTTACATGACACATTTCCTCTGTAGTGTAGTGCAAATGTTTAATATTAAGTTCCATATAGTCACACCAAAGTGTAAGAACTTAAGTAAATACTTAACCATATAATGGCTTTGAAATTTATCTTCTGACTGTATTGATAATTGCAAATAGATTGCGTAATGTAAAACATAATAGAAGGTGTATTAGAGCTTAAATAGACCAAGCTATTACGTTAGTGTATAAACTAGACGACCTTTTTATTAGGTTGGGGGGGGGGGGGGGGGATGAGGAGGGGAAACAAACATTCGTTAGTAATAAGATGCAAGCACCACAAATGACGACACATTTAGCACTACTACAGACATATTTTAGTCTAGAATCATCATACACAGATGTGGCTATTCTACACACTTCAGACAAGCGGGAAATAAAACATAAAAATAGAGACAACGAAGGAAGATACGCAACAGTAAAGAGATTGAGTAAAAATAGTCATGCAGACAAATACAGATTAGTCGACGTTAATGACCAATTATATGAGTACAGAGGCAAATACTTAATGACAAATTATCTGACAATTTATCATAACTTTGTAAAGAGCAGAGTATTCAAGAAGACGTCGAAAATGCAATCATCATAAGTTCTACTTTGAAAAAAAATACTATACAATAGCACAATACCAAAGACCAAATATTTAGCAATGAAACAGAATATAAAATGAAACAGGCAAATAACCAGATTCTGGATGGAAGCTTACAACTAGTGTGAAAATCAGTCAAGGTTGTCATACATTTTTGTCAGCGTTATATGTAACAAATCAAACGCTCAATGGACAAAGGTCGTTTTCTGAAGCAGGGGTTTTCAACTTTTTTCTTTTTTTGTTTTTTTTCCTCATGGCCCCCTTGTGAGCCTCATTTACCTCAGTGGCCTACCTCATAGTCGCTGTTAGCTGGAGAAAAGGTACTTTACCATCTTACTGTGGCCACCTAGAAATATGGCCCACGTTAATAACTACTGTTCTAGAGTATACAAACAATTAAGTAGTCAGAAGGGAAGTAATTCATCAAGAAGCACTTAAAATAACATTTTGCTTAACCAAAATATTGTTGCATTAATATTTATTTATTTAAAGCAAAACGTTGGTTTACTTATAATATATCTATATAATTAGCCTACTTAGTAAGTTCCTAACAATTTCTTGAATTACTATAAAGCTGTAATAAAAGTAAAAAGATATAGACACATATTGTCAACAAAAATATTGCATGGAAAAAATTGCATAAATTATCGAAAAGTTCACGATGAGTTTTTAATCAAACCTAAAAATCGTTTACACTTGAACACGCGCGCTAATTTTACCGACTAGGTTCAACGGGACGCTCCTCGCCAAAACGAGGCAAAATTTTATTTTTTTAAAAAGAACAATCCAGTACCATAATTACCGCCGTAAATACGTCGGTCGGTCACATCATGCACACCGTCATTTGCGCACTTTTCTATTTTCGAGAGAGAGCATTAACTTTCAAATACAGCTAAGGGATGCAACTGATTACTTATTTTATTAACCTATTGAACACGTAAGAGACAAAATATACTAACCTTTAACGATAGGAAACCTACAGTGCACACAAGTACATTTCACAAAAAGAAATCTTTCAACTTTACTCAACATTTTCTTTCCCACATTTACTGAGTCCCATTTACGTATTTGGAAACATTAAATGAAGTATGGAAAAAGGTAATACTTCCTGCAGTTTAAACCAATCCTTCAAAATATTAGTAACAACAATACACACTGGATGTAAATGCAAAAAAAAAAAAAAAACCACAACAACAACCACAGACGTATTTCTTTATTTTTTTAAATACAGAAGATGGGAGCCGCGCTGGTGTAATGGCTACGGCGCTGTACTGGCGACCAGGTTTTCATGGTTCAAACCCGGGCGTCAGCGTTTGAAGGAATGTTTACGACCGGAAATTTGACTGAATAACCTGAACGGCTCCTGCACATAAATCCCGTGTGGATGGGAAGGAGCGAAGCTCCTGGCCGGGTTGGAAGGAAAGTCCACTGACTCCCCAGCCTCGCAATGACATGGCATTGGGCCAAAAGAGCTGGAAAGCTCGAGTGCCGCTGGTTAGAGAAAAAAAATACAGAAGATAAAATATTAACAGAGGCTTTAGTAATATAATTAAAATCTTTCATGCATAAACTAGTTACGGAAAACAATAGTGCAGCATACTCTTCTCAATAGAACATTACTAAACGTACCGACTCCATTACAGACACCATTCAACACACACACACACACACACACACACACACACACAACACACACATGACAACAGCAATATTATCTATAGATCAAATCTTCCACAGAATTGTCCATAGTTTTATGCACAAAGTTTAGAAAGAAAGCATTCCACCAGCTGTAATTTCTATAGATCAATAGAAAGTCTTCTACAGAGTTTCCCATTGTTTCAAGCAAAAGACATTAAGAAGAAAAAAAGCAATATTGAAAACTACTTCACGAAAAGGGTTACAGTACTACATATAAGACTGTAGTAAAATCTGTGAGATAATAGCTTATTTCAGTAAGATTTTAGTCCTATGATGAATAAATACACCAGCACTCAGGGGTCTGACTGGTTTCATCTTCAACTCCAGTAGGGCGATGCCTTTTGTGCAGTGGGAATGCTAAGAAAATCTAACACGCTTTAGTTTCGGTTTCGAAAAAACGTAGAATAAACATTTTAACATCTTGCCGATCTGCTGCACGAAACGGGGGAAAAGCTTGTAATTAACGACTTGCCAGAAATGTGAGACGAAACTAGCGTTTGAATTAACGTAATATGTTAACTTTAACACTAACATTTGTAATAATTCGGACCTTTCACAGTAGTAAGAATGAGGCGATTGTAATAATTAACGCAAAACACTACCAAAGTTTGAAAAACCCCTCTTCGCTCTGCAAGCGGTCTCTTTAATATATACACGCTGTGGGCAAAGCCAGCAGAGGCAAACACACAGACAATTTTTCATTTCCTATTAGCGGTAATATTCTGTCGTCACTCAAACTAGTTGGTTTATTTGAGTAGTGAGGAAAATGTTAGAGACGGGGGGGGGGGGGGGGGGGGGGGAAGATGGCCGACTTGTGTAAAATTTATATTTGACGATTGACAGTGACAAAATTGAAAATCTAAACCATACTGAAACTGACCATAAAAATCATATGGTAGTATAGCTTAGAGTCCCCTTTTAAAAAAGTATGGTAATCCAAGTATTAGCCAAGTTATTGAGAAAATACTAGATGTCTACGAACGCTTGACCGGACAGACTGTTGTTCTTGCTCGTTACACATAACGTTATTGGGGACGCTAGTTTTAAAAAAAAAGAGGCATTGTAGAAATTCAAATTCTATTAGTTGGTACAAGAGTATAGGAGTAAAAGGGGAGAGATAGGAAAAAGGTTAACTAAAACGAAACATCTTTTTCTATTGGGCATAACTAACGCGGACTGACCAATGGACTAAGAGGCACATAGTTTGTTTGGAATTGTTTTGTTTTTTTTCAAAACTAAATTCAAAAAGATGTAGTAGTGCCTGCTTTCATTGGTCGGCTCTAATAGATATTGGCAAAAGGCATAGTGGTCTCGTGGCCATTTGAATAGAAAATTTTATTCAACCAACTACGTTGAGATCAGATGTGATAACTTGTAAAATTAACTACTAATTCACTATCTGGACGGGGCAGAGCAAAACTGAGGCCATATTCTTTGCCAGTCAACGTTATTTGTGACATATTTCTTTGAACTAGTGGTAAGAATGCTTTATGTATTTACGTGCTTGATTAAAACTGAAAAAGTCACATACTGCTGTGGAAAAGTGAAGGATATGCCGGAAGCAAACATTATTGAGTCCTCACATTGAACTGTATTTGACTGTTGCATATTATTATGATTTTGTATTAATATTTTGTATTGGAAATGTTAGGAAGCCTCTGTGTTCTATGAACACTTTTCAACATGCCTAGAGCGTTTATACGTTAGAAAAGAAAAGAAAAAAATCATATAAAAGGAGATGTGGTTACTCCACGTTATTGCATTGAAGCAAACTATGTAAAAGTACAGGGGCGTATCTGCCATAGGGACCTGTGGTGTGGTCACAGATGGGTGTGAGTCATAAATTAGGGGCTGATGCACATGAATGCACAAGAGGCTGACCCCATACTGTCATGTATATATAGGGATAAGAAGTTGTGATCAGGTTGAAAAGGCCAGGGTGTCTTTTCATTGCAGAGTTTTTATTTCCTGTTACCATCCGGTGACAGGAAACCTGATGAGTGGGTGTAAAGTCTCCATTATAAAGTTTAAGCTGTCAGCTGATAGCCTGAAGGAGCTTACGTGTGGGTGCTGATCTACATTGTATCTACATTGATATACTGACTTATATTCGACCTACGAAGAATCCCAGGTGACAAGTTATCAGCTGGGACCTCTGACATTTCATCCTAAGAAAATAGTTCCTATAAAAATAACATTGAATTATATGGGACTTGATGCAAACAACAGCTTTTCATAACAAATGACAATCACTAGCAACTATTAAAGTATTAGTCTGTGGATACACCTACAGGAACTCTATATTAACATATATTCATAGGACCAAGAGTCCATATTTTTAGTTACAACATTATATGTAAATATATTTCCTCATTTTCAAAGACCTGTTCAAAATAAGTTGGCGGGACAGGCAGATTAAATTGTATAAAGAAAAAAAAACATTCAAATTTTAAAAGAAAACTTTAACCACTGTCTTATTCATTTTATTATAGTGAGTTAAAGTGTATTGTGTTGATGTACCATCATCTTCATTTCACCCCTAGACACTAGAGACATCATACACCAGCCACTAGAATCAAAATACGGACTGTGTGAGATCTAGGGAGGTAGCGTTAGGTTCCTTGATCAAAATATCATCATCATCATCATTCCTTTTATAGTCAGGGACCTACATGTGCTTGACCTCACACAGTTAACACAGACACAACTATCTTTCTTGTTAGGTATACCATCTTAACCTCCCCAGCAAAAATTACATTTGCTACAAAGACATACAAAGGCAAATCACTAATCAAACACGCCCCCGAACTAAACTAATATATTTAACCAGAGCAGTGGGACAAGGTTTCCCATTATACCGCTTATTATATATAATTATTACAGATCCCGTCGTAGACAGACTAAAACAAGAGCCACAAATTAAAGAATTGCACATACCAGACGCGGGCGTAAGGCAATCAATAACGCATGTAGTTGACACAGTATATTTTTATCTATTATTCATTAATTCCAAACACTGCTAATACCTGCACTGTAGCTGGTAAATTTAGAGGGTAAAAAAACAATATGCAAAAATCGTTAATGATGGGGAAAAGGAACTGGAAGAATTAAACAGACTTTCGTCTTCTTTGTGCACTCTCAGACGCCTATTTGAATGTTTTCAAAGAAAGCAGTAGTCAGTTTGATGCTATTTGAATCTCCGTAGAACTTTTCCACGAATGATACTGGTGTCAGCTATATGCGTTTTCTCTGTTCTGCATATGTTGGGCAACTTTGAAGCAGATGTTCAGCAATCATTTCATCGGTGCCCCTGCTAGTTACACTGATCGGTAGTTCATATCTTTAGCTTGTTGAATAAAAGGTATCTCAATCTGTTGTGGCCAGTGCGGAGTCTGAAGATTACCACTTGTTCTCTTCTGTTGAGCTGGTAGTGTGCATCATTTGGTGTGTGACCTGAAAGCTCTACATCCCATTTGTTTCTGTATCTGATTCTGATAAAACTCTTTGCCTCCTCGAAAGTTATGCTTGCATCAGGCTGGGGTAGATTTCTGCCTTCGTTTGCCAATCTATCAGCCTCTTCATTACCGGTGATGTTACAATGAGATGGGATCCACTGATGTGACGACTTGGCCAATCTTCTCTTCATTTTTATTATTATTTACGTGACATCATTTTTTCTCATCCTCAATGCATGATCGCAAAGTCTCGGGAATTGTCACTTGCGGAAAATCTCCTAGCGTTCGGTATTTTCTCCTCGCTATTTTTAGATACGACGTCATTGTTGACCAATGACCTCTGTAGCGAGAAACCCGTTTTAATTTAGGACTGCTTAAACTTGGGAGAACCAGTTTAGGTCACTTAGGAAAACATCACGTGACTTTTAACATTATTGATTGGAGCGTCTAAACGAGGCTAAGGTCACATGATGCACGCTACGGATCACGTGTCCAAGCGGAAATGACCCGCTAAAAGGCGGCAAAGCCAGCATTTTGTCACTTGCCCAGGAACCCTCAAGAAAGCTAGGTCTAACCCAGATATCGGCGAATTCTCGCATTAAAAGCACTGAAGCCACTTGCCTAAATTGCGGGTTGGCGTCCATCTTTGAGTAGGTAAGTGAAATCTCGCTAGAATATAATGTGATGAAATGTGTAGTACCTTGCAAAATCGACGCAAGATTGGTATGTTTACTTTATTCATATTTTTGTTTTACGATCACATCCAGCCGCATGTGATCGGGTATATTTTATGATCCCACGGGATATGTACATGTTCATAATAATGTATAACGGGAATATATATATATAGCTATTAATTTCCATATTATTTGATTATTTTCGACCCGACGTTTAGACTAACGGAAATTAATATTAACGATAATGTTGACAGACCGTGACATATATTCATTATAAATTATATGACGATGCGACCAGACATGAAGTGTGTGATAATGTTGTCCGACAATTCTAAAACACGGATGTCCAATTATTTGTTAAATTCATCATAATGACATGACGATTAGGTTAGAGGCACAGAACTAGAATACTGTTGCCGACATTTCTATGATAAATTTGGTGGGTTTTATTGACATTTATAATAATTCATCGGGTTAAGTTGACGATAAATCAGTCTAAAGAATTATAATACTGCCACTGGGGCAGAGAAATATAATAAAGGACAGACAGGAGAAACTTGAATTCAAGATTAGACTCTAGACATATGATGTTAGAGACTAAAATCTGAGGTGACTGGCAGAGGGACGGCTTAGGGAAAGACTGCTTTCTAAAGCTAGAAAATTAATGAAGCCGTCGTATTTGTCTTCAGTCTATGGTGGAGCCTTGCACGACAGTCCAATCTCAGAGCAGAATACGGAGTCGAGCACAGAGAAGGAAAATCCGAACCATTCAAGACCTACCTGGGGCAACGTCAGGAGACCGGAGAACTAACCACGCTTCACTATCAGCCAGGGGCTGAAAAGCTAAGTTCCACGAAAAAGGGAACTCACCATATCAATGCATAGTTTTGTCATCCATGATGATACACACTTGAATTGTGAGACACACATTACATACCGCAGACACTAATTCCATCGACAATACTATCATTCACCATCTATTCATTTTATTGCAATAAACCAATTGGGTGTATATACTGTACCCCATGCTTTGCTCCTTCCATTAGATGTTGAATATTGTCTATGTTTATCTTCCTTTATAAGGGAGGGGGGGCTCGTAAAATATAATATAAATTAAAGAATAATAATAATAGATAACTGAGAAGGGGACGACGGTAGCGAGAGACCAAATATCTCCTTACAATCTTTTCCAGACCTGTCGAGTTAGGAGAATTTACCCTCTTCGTCACCCTTCGGAAGTGGGAAAACCCAGCAGGAATTCCTTGAGCCAAAATCTTCCACCTTCAGATCTATTATTTCCTCTAAATATTTCTCTTATCCTTTAAACGCTACGTGACACTGGGGGCTCGTCCGGGATTTGAACTTATGTATTTTATCATACCTCTGGGATAGTATCATTCATTCAGTCATTACAGTATACCATTTTAACTCATGTATTTTCACACAGTGAGCTCTAGAAAGACAGAAAACATTTTTTCTAGAATTTCAGGCATTGATTGGTGAATCCCTTTATATATGTTGTGTTTAATTAAGTTAGTTCATGATTTTGTATTTCATTGAATTACAGACCTTAAGTCTCCATAACTGTAGTAATTTCATTCTACAGCAGTTGATAATTAGTCAGTTTTGCTTGTTGTTAGAAATACTATTGGAAGGTAGCACTAGCTTACTCAGTGTGGACTTTAACTGCAAAAGATGGCTGAAATAGTTAAGCTTAAGGCAGCACTAGGGGAGGCCGGTCGAGATCTAGGTTATAGTGGGGTGGACCTTGCAAATTATGTCAGTGTCGAGACTGATAAGTATTACGCTCGAGAAACAGCGAAAGCTGAAAGAGAAGAGCGAATAAAGTTAGCAGAAATAGATGAGAGGATAAAAGCTGTAGACGCTAGGGAAAGAAGCGAGAGAGATGAACGCGAGCATGCACTGAAGATGAAGCAGTTAGAGATGCAGGGACAAGCTCAAAGAGTTGAACCGGTAGCCGGTGCGACCGCATCTACCTCCGCAGGCAACCTATCGCCACGGTCAGATGATATGCCTTCCTTGCACGCAGGGGGCACCGGACCTTTGCCATCCTCACTCATGTCAACTTTGGGACCCTTGACGTTTCAATTCGAAGCTTTCTCGGAACAAGCCGACTCGATCGATAGGTATCTGGACAAATTTGAGAAGTTTGCCACCACGTTTGGTTTGGAGAAGAGCAAGTGGAACCTGAAACTGTCGCAAGGGCTTAGAGGAACTGCTTATGACGTGTATAGCAAGCTTCCTCCAGGTTTACAGGATGACTATGACTCTCTGAAAAAGGCACTCCTGATACGTTATGAGCTACATGCTGACGCCTATAGGAAGAGGTTCCGTAACTCTAGTTGGGAAGTCGGAGAGAACTTTGCTCAATTTGCTGCTAGACTGGATTCGTACGTGGAAAAGTGGGGTGCCCTAGGGAATTTTTCTCATGATTGGGAAGGTCTGAAGGAGATGGTCGTTATTGAACAACTGAAGGACACCATGACTTCCGACATGAGAAGATTTCTGACAGAGAATGGGGCCAGCACTTTAGAATCCATCGTCCAGTTGGCGGAACGTTATCAGGCAACGCTAACGGAGAATGACCCATCCCGGTGGAACCAACCGGAAGAATTATCGAGGCCGACACCTCAGACACACTTGGACCCCCAAATGAATCTACCTTACCACCACTTCAAAAAGCATGACAAGCCAGACTACAAGACTACTCAGAGATCAGCTTTCCAGCCTCAGAGGCGGGGAGAAAAGTGGTGTAAGACGTGCAAAATGAGCAACCACAATACTGCCGAGTGCAGAAGGAAAAACCCTCCACATCATGTTGCATGTTTGCAGGTGAGGGCTGTTGACAGGAAGGAACTGACAGTGAGTCAGAATAGCCTCCATCACCCACCTATACAGGAGACAGTGATCGTGAATGGCAACCAAGTCATCGGGATGTATGACACAGGTTTGTCTTATGACGCGGTCGTTTCTTCATCACTGGTGCACCCCGAACAACTCACCACAGAAACAGTGGATATCCAGGGGCCACTCAAGGGAGCATTACCCTTAAATTTGCCCATAGCGAAGATTCAAGTCAGTTGTCGCTATGTGGAAGGGGAGATCAATGCTGCAGTTTTAGAGGATCCTTTCTACCCCCTGATGTTAGGGCGTAGATATGTCTTTTTAGGAGAACCAGTAAAGCCTGTAGTTATGGCTGCCATCCAGACCAGGTCTGACTCCAAACGCATAGAGAGGGACTCTAAGTTAGAAATTCATCCGAATAAGATGAAAAGGGCTCAAGCAGCTGATAGCACGTTGGGGCCTTGCTTTGGCAAATTGAAAAACTCACATAACCCTCGAAGAAAGGGTGACTTTTATATGGAACATAGACTCTTGCACAGGAAAGCTGGCAGAGGGCTAAAAAGTCATGGACAGATTGTGGTGCCATCCATATATAGAAATAAAGTTATGGAATGGGGGCACGGTGCTACTTTGAGTGAACACCTGGGTAATGGTGCCACAAATCAAAGGATAGCCACCCGTTATTATTGGCCCGGCATCACAGAAGACATAGCTCGATATGTGAAGTCCTGTTCAGAGTGTAACCAGGTAACCTCAACACATAGGGTAGACCAGTTACAGGACCTAGGGAAGCATTGCTGCAGACGTAGGCATCCAAAGAAAACTAGGAAGAAAACCAGAATACATACCTGGGAAGAACAACGTAGGGGCAGATTTTTTGAGCAGACATCCGGACGCAACCGAGGAGATATGAGAAACTGAAAAAGAAGAGGAAGACAGGACCAGAGAAGTTGGACGGAACGTCAAACTTGAAGAGGGGCTTGTGTGACGACTTGGCCAATCTTCTCTTCATTTTTTTTATTATTTACGTGACATCATTTTTTCTCATCCTCAATGCATGATCGCAAAGTCTCGGGAATTGTCACTTGCGGAAAATCTCCTAGCGTTCGGTATTTTCTCCTCGCTATTTTTAGATACGACGTCATTGTTGACCAATGACCTCTGTAGCGAGAAACCCGTTTTAATTTAGGACTGCTTAAACTTGGGAGAACCAGTTTAGGTCACTTAGGAAAACATCACGTGACTTTTAACATTATTGATTGGAGCGTCTAAACGAGGCTAAGGTCACATGATGCACGCTACGGATCACGTGTCCAAGCGGAAATGACCCGCTAAAAGGCGGCAAAGCCAGCATTTTGTCACTTGCCCAGGAACCCTCAAGAAAGCTAGGTCTAACCCAGATATCGGCGAATTCTCGCATTAAAAGCACTGAAGCCACGTGCCTAAATTGCGGGTTAGCGTCCATCTTTGAGTAGGTAAGTGAAATCTCGCTAGAATATAATGTGATGAAATGTGTAGTACCTTGCAAAATCGACGCAAGATTGGTATGTTTACTTTATTCATATTTTTGTTTTACGATCACATCCAGCCGCATGTGATCGGGTATATTTTATGATCCCACGGGATATGTACATGTTCATAATAATGTATAACGGGAATATATATATAGCTATTAATTTCCATATTATTTGATTATTTTCGACCCGACGTTTTGACTAACGGAAATTAATATTAACGATAATGTTGACAGACCGTGACATATATTCATTATAAATTATATGACGATGCGACCAGACATGAAGTGTGTGATAATGTTGTCCGACAATTCTAAAACACGGATGCCCAATTATTTGTTAAATTCATCATAATGACATGACGATTAGGTTAGAGGCACAGAACTAGAATACTGTTGCCGACATTTCTATGATAAATGTGGTGGGTTTAATTGACATTTATAATAATTCATCGGGTTAAGTTGACGATAAATCAGTCTAAAGAATTATAATACTGCCACTGGGGCAGAGAAATATAATAAAGGACAGACAGGAGAAACTTGAATTCAAGATTAGACTCTAGACATATGATGTTAGAGACTAAAATCTGAGGTGACTGGCAGAGGGACGGCTTAGGGAAAGACGGCTTTCTAAAGCTAGAAAATTAATGAAGCCGTCGTATTTGTCTTCAGTCTATGGTGGAGCCTTGCACGACAGTCCAATCTCAGAGCAGAATACGGAGTCGAGCACAGAGAAGGAAAATCCGAACCATTCAAGACCTACCTGGGGCAACATCAGGAGACCGGAGAACTAACCACGCTTCACTATCAGCCAGGGGCTGAAAAGCTAAGTTCCACGAAAAAGGGAACTCACCATATCAATGCATAGTTTTGTCATCCATGATGATACACACTTGAATTGTGAGACACACATTACATACCGCAGACACTAATTCCATCGACAATACTATCATTCACCATCTATTCATTTTATTGCAATAAACCAATTGGGTGTATATACTGTACCCCATGCTTTGTTCCTTCCATTAGATGTTGAATATTGTCTATGTTTATCTTCCTTTATAAGGGAGGGGGGGCTCGTAAAATATAATATAAATTAAAGAATAATAATAATAGATAACTGAGAAGGGGACGACGGTAGCGAGAGACCAAATATCTCCTTACAATCTTTTCCAGACCTGTCGAGTTAGGAGAATTTACCCTCTTCGTCACCCTTCGGAAGTGGGAAAACCCAGCAGGAATTCCTTGAGCCAAAATCTTCCACCTTCAGATCTATTATTTCCTCTAAATATTTCTCTTATCCTTTAAACGCTACGTGACAACTGGATCACGACACTTTTGAATCGTTGAAATAGCTTATGGAGGTAATGTAGGTCTGTATTATTTTGACTTTTCAACGTGGACTTTCTATTTCAGTTAATACAGACTACTTACTTATTTGGTCGTTCCCCTTCTACTGTGAGGTGTAGAGGTTTGGAAGAGAGAGCGCCAGACTATCCTATCGGCTGTCTTCCTCCTGGCCTGGTTCCATTCTAGTCCTCGGTCCTTCAAAGATTGTATAATGTTGTCCTCCCAGCGGATTCTGCGTCGTCCTGGGGGTCTGCATCCCTGGCTCTTTGTTTCCCATGCTTGTCGTGGTAGCCGATCTTCTCCCATTCTGCAGACATGGCCAAACCATCTTAGTTGGGACTGTTCTACTTGGGTCTGCAGGGGGTGGGATTTAAGGCCTAGACGTATCGTCTGGTTGCGGAACATGTCTCTTCTTGTTACTTCAACCACCTTCCTAAGATACCTCATTTCTGAGGTTTGGATCTGGCATTTGTTGGTTGTAGTCATTGCCCGTGACGCTCATCCATATGTCAAGACTGGGACATAGGTGGAGCGGTATACAGCCATCTTCGTTTTCTTACCAACCTCTCTCTTGCTGAGGAATCCTCGATTTATGGCCTGAAAAAGTCTCCCAGCTGCTTCTTTTCGAGTGGCCAACTCTTCTTTGATGCCTCCCTTT